>OV050030.1:65304621-65437121 GCA_920105625.2 Clusia tigrina
ATATATATATATATATATATATATATATATATATATATGTATATATATATATATATATATATATATATATATATATATATATATATATATATATATGAGGCGGGCGGCAGCTTCTTTTCCCTTTCCTTTATTTGCACCCAATAACGAATGTGGTTGTACCACTCACAAAATTCTGTCTCTTTAGTCTTTTTTAAACAAAAAAGAATTTGAAATCGTCTCCTTGATATTTTTTTCCTGACTTTTTGATCAATTCTACATTTTATTGTAAAAACATAATTTCACTTATAGGAAATATTTCACTTTTGTTGCATGTCTGTAGTTTATTTTTTTCGAGGCGCAGCATATATATATATATAATTTTTTTAAAAATTTAAGTTTCAATTTAACTCTTCTTCTCATAATACAACTATTCCTTCATTTACGTAACTCAACTCCCGCTCCGGACATATAACAGACAAATTATTCAAACTTAACAGAGTCCGTTTTTTTTCTACCACCGCCTTAAATGACTTTTAGCTTTTTCCAAAAAACCTCCTCCGCTTCCATCATTGACCGTTTCAGCGGTCAAGCCGGCCAATCAACTCACTTTTGAATTTTGACCAGTCTGAGGCAGCGTCATCTCTACCTCAGAATCGTCACTAGGTTTTCGACTGGCCGCATTCACTAGAAAAGCGGACAGGGGGAAACAAAAAAAGAAGGAAAGAAGCAAAATAAAAAAACGAACATACAGACGGTGGCGGCTAAATAAACGATCGTAACACTGCTTAAATTAAGCCTAACGATAACTACATCAAATCTTAAAACTACTAACTAAAAAGTAATTGCAAACCAAATTGAATTTGGCCATAAAAATTTCGCCTCTGCTTCGCTCTTCAAAGGCCCGGAAAGTCTCTTATCTTTGCTTTGCGAGGGATTTAACTAGTGGATTCGGGTGATTTGCCAGTTTTTCTATGTATTTATGCTTACTAGATTTTATTTCTGTGAAAATTGCTGGCATTTTCAGGTATTTGTGAATATTATCGTTACACATGTACCATGGAACACCTGTTATTAACCTTAGTATCTTTGACTGAAACCTTTGAATTATGGCAATGTTAGAAGCGGATCCATTACCCCACAGTTGAATGCCGTAAATGCCGGCTTAATAACTGCATTGTAGAAGAGGACTTTATGTTCCAGACTTAAGGTAGATTTATGGTTAATTAGCCAATGCCTTGATTAGTTTGCGGAATCTTGATATTGTTGAGCCGAATAGCTGAGAGCAGAGAGAATGTTACGTGCTTGCCTTTTGGCTCATTGGCCTTTATACGCCACATTCCTAGCCATTCTTATACCCTAAATAAATGCTCTTGTAGTGCCCTCGACGCCTTTATTGAACATTTATTGCAACTAAGTATAGCGGTATTATCCACAAATGTTGAAATTTCCACTTATATGAGTATCAGATGTAAACACTACATATGGCCTAGAACACTACCTTGGGGCACACCGGCTGAAATTGGAAAATCTTCGGAAATAAATTCGTTTACTTTTACACTGAAACGTCTATTGGATAAGTAAGACTCAGGAATTTTATGATAGCTTTTTGGAAGAAACTTTTGGATTTTGAACATCAGTCCTTGATCAAATGCTTCTGCCGCGTCAAGGAATATTGCATAGCAAAACTCCCCAAGTTCAAAGGCTTCTCTCATTTCATTTGTAATTCGATTTACTTGCTCAATAGTGCTGTGCTGCTCTCGAAAACCGAATTGGTGTTGCGATATTACGCTATTTTCATGAAGAAAAGCAGATAGTTTATATAGTAATTGTTTTTTCAAACAATTTGGAAAAGCAAGGCAACAGGCTGATTGGTCTATATGATGACGGTAGTGTTGCGTCTTTTCCAGGCTTAGCTATCATACATATCTGCGACTTCTTCCATGCATTCGGATAGCAACGGATGTCCAAAATAGCGTTAAAATATTACAGAGAAATGCTGATGCAGGATCTGGTAACTGTTTTAGCATTTTCAGGGTAATATTATCGAGTCTAGGTGATTTTTTTGGACTCTGTTATTGAAAATGTTTGGCTATTTCAGGAAGAAAAAATTTTAATAGGCTGAGCAATGTCTACAAGGTAAGGCAGGCAATTCAAAGAAGTTCGTAGCTATATTCGGCTGAAATACGTGCATAGGTGTTGTGCAAAGCAGAGTGCTTTTTCTTTATCGCTTTGAGCCCACGCACCGTTCGGGTTTCTTAGAGGTTTTACACCTTCCATTGTAGGCTTAACATCCGATGCTAAGTGAATACTTTTCGATAGAATTTGGGGTTACCTTCTTCATGTACTCTTTTTAGTTTTTATCCTCCTCTTTTTTAAAAGCACCTTTAAGAGCCCTTTCGGCTGCTTTAAGATTCTGTTTAGAGATGGGTGAGCGAAGGGACTCCCATTCTCGGCCCAGCCGTCGTTTCTGCACTACGAGTTTTTCAATTTGGCTATTTGTACGGGAATACTTGCTCAATTTAGAAGTAGTATGTGGGGTTGCCACTACGGCTGCAGTCGCTAGAATGGAGTTAAAAATATGAATAATATTATCTATATCATCGGCATGTTTTACCTCAACTCTTGTAGAGATATGACTACTAATATACTTTTTGTAATTTAACCAATCGGTTTGGTTGGTCCCTAGGCGAAACAGTGGACTTATATATTCTGGGAGTTCATAAAGGTTGATTAATACAGACGAGTGATCAGAGGACAGATCGAAACAGGTTTCCGCTGATACTAAAGACCTATCTATATTTTTAGAAATAGCAAAATCAATAAGATGCGCAATTTTTTTTTGGGTCTGTTGGCCAATAATTGGTCTGGCGTGGTGAGACAAAATCGAATTTAGTACGTCTGTTAGTTATTGCGTTGTACAGTTGTCGGCCTTTTGGATTAATAAGGCGGGAGCCCCAGTGTTTATGTTTCGCATTATAATCACCGCCATCTATCATCAAGGGAATAAAAAAGTTCTTTAAATTGAGTTTCTGTGACAGTAATACGGGGTGGGCAGTATATAGCTGAAATCGTCAAGTCTTTGTCACGATTTTTAACAGATACTGATGTAGCTTGCTTCCATTCCATCGAATGCGATTGCATAAGATGATGCTTAGTCCCATTTCTGATTACTATAGCCGTACCGCCATGTGCCTTACCATCAGGAAGATTAGTGTTGTAACATTTGAAGCCTGGGAGAGGAAAGTTGTATTTGTTTGTGAGATGTGTTTCGGACAAAAGCATAACATAAATTTCCTGGTCATGTAGAAACTTGTTAAGGGCTAGCTTATGCTGATTAACACCGTTTGCGTCCCATTAGCATATTTTTAACAAACTCATTATACCTTTTATCTTTAAAAAAGGTAAATATAGTACTCGTATACTAATTTTGTACTTTTGTGGTAAATATAGTATACTAATTTGTGGTAAATATAGTATACTAATTTTGTGCTTTTGAGAGGGGTTGCAATTTCAAGCAGGAGGCGTGGTAGGTATGGACATATATATACACATATGATCAGAATCACTTTCTAAGCAATTTTTATTTTGTCCGCCCGTCTATCCGTCTTTCCGTCTGTGGCCACTTTTTTTCTACACCGTTCGAGCTATCTGAATGAAATTTTGCAAAAGTATAGTCGGGACAAAGATACAGAACCAGATTGCTATATTGGCCGATTCGGACAAAGACCACGCCTACCTCCCATATAAGTAAGTTTTTTCACCTTTTTTAAAATGACTATAACTTCGGTCCGATTGATGGAATCGTGACGCAATTTGGCATTTATGGAGATGTGGGTCCTACTGAACACTATGCAAAAAGTGGGTGGTATATATTTACTGCCACGCTCACTATTAACAAATATTAATAACTTAAGATCTGGTAGAGATTTACGGACGAAATTTTACTTGAAGGAACATGTGTATATTATAAAGCTATCTGCAACAAATGGGGTTGATCAGTGAAAAGACACGCCAACTTTTGATATAAGGAAGTTTCGGGTCTAAACTTAAAATTAGCCTACCTATGCTCGTATTGATGCCAGAAATATACATGGGGTCCATAATAGTGTGTGTGCAAAATATGGAGATCATGGTACAACTCCCACGCCCACAATTAGCCAAAAATTATTACTAGGTTCCTATTAAAGTTTTATCAACGAAATTTCACCACACTCTTTTCTTTTTACGATCACGTCCACTATTAACATATTATTATAACGTACGACCCATACAATATCTTTGGGCGAAATTTTATATTAGTAGTTACTTATATGGACTCTATAAAGCCGCATACAAGATTCGGGGTCGATCAGAGAAAGGATACACCTCCCTCCCATGTAATGAACTTTGGGGACCCCACTTAAAAGCAATTACCCTATCTATGCTTCTAGATATGATATATGACTACAAATTGGTAGCAGCATATATTAGGTCTATGCTAGCTTGCGTTCCAAATATGGGCAGATTTTAACTACTGCCACGGCAACAATGAACCAAAAACTATTACTTTTTATATATACCAAAAACAATTACTATATATATTACTGAACATTATTACTACTGCCGCCACGACCATTAACAAGTACTATATAACAAATACTATATAACAAATACTATATACAAGTACTATATAACAAATACTATATATATATATACATATATATATATATATATATATATATATATATATATATATATATATATATATATATATATATATATATATATATATATATATATATATATATATATATATATATATATATATATATATATATATATATATATATATATATATATATATATATATATATATATATATATATATATATATATATATATATATATATATATATATATATATATATATATATATATATATATATATATATATATATATATATATATATATATATATATATATATATATATATATATATATATATATATATATATATATATATATATATATATATATATATATATATATATATATATATATATATATATATATATATATATATATATATATATATATATATATATATATATATATATATATATATATATATATATATATATATATATATATATATATATATATATATATATATATATATATATATATATATATATATATATATATATATATATATATATATATATATATATATATATATATATATATATATATATAGTTATTTAAATATAAAAGTAAGATGTGGAGTAGTTTGTAAAAGTAAAAATATTTGTATATTAATATGTTAGGCTAAGGCGGAGATTATGGGGCAGGCTCGCTTGTCATCGAGGAGGAGGATGCCCGGCTGAAAACAAAAAAATTGTGAGTTTCATGCTTTTTTGTTTTGTAGTGTTGCCCCACCCGCTGCAGTGTGGCGGGTTGAGGACCAAGACCGTTGCTGCGAGCTAGCCGCGGCCACCACACTGCATCATGGTTAGGGGTGTTGGTAACAGCATATTCAATAAATAATAAATTCTTGTAATAAAAAACTAAGAATCATTCAATAGGTTTCATTAATTTCCAATAGAATAGTTTATTTATAACACATTTCAAATTTGTGCAATAGTTACATTAGTTTTCAATTGATTAGTTGTTTCACAATACATTTGACATTTAAATTATTCAATAGTTACATTAACTTCGAATAGATTAGTTTATTCAGAACACATTTGTAATTTAAATCATTCAAAGTTTACACTAAAGTTGTCATTAAGTGTCTCTAATTAATATCAATTTTTTTATGTTTTCACAAGTTAATGGACTACTAATCGCGCACAACCTGGGCCGTTCAAGGTCAACGCCGAGTTTTTCATCCCTTTCTCCAACTCATGAAGGCTCGTTTTAGAGGGCTTACTTGATCCAAACTATCTGGAGATATTTATGTCGCTTCTTTTTTCAATTTGGTCATTTCAATTTTCGCATTTAGGTGTAAGTTAGTTGCTGCCGGGATACACCTGCACTTGATCGGGGCGAACGGAAATCAATTACAACATTTGCATAATTTTGAATTCTAGCTTAGGTGCATTGCTCGCTTGCACTCGATCAAGGCTAAGCTCGGCTACCCGCAAGAAATGGCATTGGTGAGCATGAGAAACGAGCAGTAGCATGGACAACCAGTTACACGCGCAGACACAGTTAACATGGACGGACGGATACAAGCACAGACAAATAGTTAACATGGACGGATAATACTGAATTGAAATAATGTTTTTTTTTTAGCGGTAAAGACCACCACCAACTATTTAGAAGGTAATGGCTCCAGCAATGCTCCCGCCTAACTTATACATACATACATATGTTTATATACAAAACCAACGATTGTGATTTCTTGATATTGAAATATACGATATGTTTTTAGCAAAGCATTTACATAAAAGCATTTCAATTCAATTATTAAATTTTTTATTTTATATTATTGTACAAAATAATGAACCAGTTTACACGCATAAACTGTCAGCATTTAATGTATAGAAAAATTCGATGAAAACAAATTGGCAAACAATTGCAATTTGAGATTTGATATTATTGAATAAAAGTTTTCCATTTTTATTTTTGTGAATTTATGAATAAACAATATGCGAAGGAAATGTGTGCTGTGCAATAAATTCTCGGGCAAAGGAAATGGATCGTATAAGTAGCTCTTATTAATTCCTCCATGTTCCTGAACTTCGTTTTTTTTTTAACAGTACCTAATGGCACATTGCTTATGTTGACAGTACTGAAGGTATGAATTTCGCCTCGCATTCACATTATAAGTAAAGGTCCAATTACAGTAACGCAAGAACGTGAGGCGAGTCTCGGATGAGATGTCAAAAATAATTTGTACAAAAGGATGATGGTATGTGGCAACATACAATAATGCGTCACGCTGTTGAGGGCTCTTTCTCTAGGGGTCCTTGTTTCGCTTGTGTTCGTACTCGCATTTTGCTGCCGGTAATATGCGCTGGCGTTATCAAGCGAGCTTATGTCTATTAAAAGGCTGTCAAAGCTGTTAAAATTAAACACACCATTTACTTTTCAAGTGCAAAACAATCAGAGGTTTGACTCTTAAAATTCAAACCTAAATACTATTTACATTCAGTCTTACTTGTTGAGGAAAGCACTTTTATGGTGTTCCAGTTAAGCATTGGTTTATTGGTAGCAGTCGGTCAAGCCAACTGACTGATAAATGTTAACTACACCAGTTGTGCATTATCTGTTAGGAGTTGGTATCTGTTGTGAGTCAATTACGTGCAGGTAACTTGATTTTGACTTACCTCTTTCTAGAGAAGGTAGTTCAACTACATTGTAGTGAATAGTTGTATACAATTTTTCTTGTACCATGCACAAATTGTGCATTTAATAAATCCTATTATACATACAATTTTTAAAATCGCCATATTTTGGGAATTATTTTTTCTTTTTCTCTTTTTTCTTTTTACATGTTTTTAATTTTTTGTATTAAATTTTTTTATTTACTTTCGTTTTTATATCCCTTTTTTATACCTTTTGGTCCTTAATTGACTTTTTCCTATGTTCCAGTACTCTATATATACTGCGTCCTCTGCAACTGTTGGTTCTGGATGCTTTGCTGGACTGAAGTCCTTCGGCGAACTCTGCATTCCACTCCCTTCTTTCTGGAATGATACGAAAAAAGACGATGCAAGCTTACTCGAGTAGTTGCGCTTCTAATGAAGTCAAAATAAATCTTCGCTTAGTTAGTGTCTGCGGAGATCTTCTAATTGTGGAAAACATTACGAAGTTAGCCGATGAAGCTGTCTGAATTTCGCACCAGGAGATTATTCTGTCTTCTTAACTTACTTCTTCATCTTCTTCAGTCAACTTTTTTGTTCGCTGCTATTGCATTTCATCTACCGTTCACCGTGCTCGGGTACGTAGGTTAACCTCACATTCTAGCTTCGACACGGGAGTTCCTTTCAGGTTCATGCTGCATAACGTTGAACCACCACTAGCGCCTTAGTACCTAAATATACGAGTATATCTTAAATGGGCGTCCTAGCAAATATGCCCTAAAATTCTTCGTAGCCCACACTATGGCTAGAAATTCCTTCTCTATTGTGGAGTATCTTTTCTCCGTATCGCTAAGCGCTCTGCTTGCAAATGCTATTGGTCGGTCATTACCGACTTCCCCTTGTGACAATACTGCCCCTACTGCTTCATTGCTAGGATCAGTGATCAACAAAAAAGTTTGCTCAAAGTCGGGGTCCGCCAAAATCGGTGGCGAGCTAACTATTTCCTTTAGCCTCTCGAATTCTTGCTGACATCTCTCTGTCCATTCGAACATTGCTTCTTTTCGTAGCAACTTATTAATTGGCAACGCAATTCCGGCTAGTCCTTCCACGAACTTTCTATAATAGTTCAGGCTCTAATATAAACAAATCAATCAGCTAATTGCAAACTATTGGCTTGCAATAGGATAATAAATATTTAACTTGTCTCAGGGCTTATAAAGAGCTTTTAAATAATAAAAAGGAAAATATTATTTTCGCACCATTGGCTTGCTATTAAATACACAAGCCTTTGGCTTGATAAATTGTAACGAAAATCATAAAAATACTGCTGCTTTTCTAAATTAAGCTGATTTTTAAATTTTATACTTTGAAATCCATTCGATTGGTGTGTGTTTTTTTTATTAATCACTTCAACCAACGAATTAATTGGCGCTCAACGAGCTCAAAATATGGGTACAAATTTTGAATCCACCCAACAACTAAAAAGAAGAACTTTAAGCAGCATCCTTAATCGGAACACAAAAAGGACGTCAACAACTCAAGGAGGAACCTTACGCAGCATCCCGAATCGGAGCACAAAAAGGACCAACCGGGAAATTAAATAATTAATCACGAAAGTGTGATGAAAAAAATACACTTTTATATACGAGTATATTAAGTATTTAAAAATATATATATAAGATTTTAAATTTATTACCACAGTGAAGACAAATTAAATAAAAAACGAGTAAAGAAGTCTGAAGTCGGATTAGACCGACTACGAAATACCCTTTACCTTTTATTGTGCGTGCGAGTTCAACAATGGGGATGTTTTCCTCAGAAATCATCATTAGGAGCATGGTTGGTTGGTTGGTTGGTTTCATTGGCTGCTCCAAGTCGGTCCTCACATGGATCACAATTATCGCCCTAGCGACGTTTTGATACCACAACCTCTTCTAACGCCGGAGAAAACGATGTATTGTTCACTAAATCTACTTTGTGGAGTTTAGGTATCTTAAAAGATCTTTCGGTTTTACACCCGAGAGATCGGATAAACTCGCTAGGAAATAGTTTCCTAGTGTTCTATTTCTTGCGGCCGCCAGAGCCGGGCATTCGCAAAGAAAATGGATTAAGGTTTCCTTCTCTTCTGAATTTCCACAACTTCTACAATGAGTATTGTACGGTCTCTGCAATTTCTCTGCATGAGTACCCACGAGCCAGTGACCCGTAAAGGCCAGCGTGAGGCGGCTGGTGTCCATGCGGTCCCTGTTTATTAGATCCCTAGATCTCGCTATGTTAAAGACTGGCCAGGTCGCCCGGGATGTATTACATGTTGTAAGTGTCCTCCATCTATTGCCCGCCAAGGTAAGACAGTGCATGTAGATGCCCCTCTCAATCGCACCCATGGAAACAGGTACTAGTTCCACATAGCTTAGATCGAGAGAGGCTCCTCTGCGCGCCAATTCATCAGCCTTCTCATTGCCATCTATATTCCTGTGTCCGGGGACCCAGATTATTGTGATGTCAGCATGGTGACCTAGCGCCCCAAGTTCCTCCCTGCACTGTCTGACCAGTCTGGAGTTGATGGTGTTTGATTGTACGGCTTTTATAGCAGCCTGGCTGTCCACAAAAATAGCAACCGTGCTCCTCTGCCCTTCTCTAATGTGGTGGGTGATCTGTCGACATGCCTCTCTGATCGCGAGTACTTCCGCCTGAAAAACTTTAGCTGTGTCGGGTAGGCGTGTACAGTAGTTAATGTTAGCGTGCTGAGAAAAGACCCCCCCCCACGCCCAGGTCCATTTTTGATCGTCCGTAAATGGGTATATCGTACTCCATTTGGAGTTTCCTTTTCGACCACAATTTTCTTGTGTGAAATGTAACCTAGTAGTCCTTTTTGAAGTCCAGTTGTGGTACAATGTAATCTGTCGTCATTTGTGTTAATTCCCTCGGCACTGTGGATAGCACCTTACCATGACCGTAAGTTCGCTCAGACTAGCAGTTTGTCGGTTTTAACCTTAGCGCACTGTTGCAGGCTACGTTCTTAATGTACAGGTCGATAGGACGGATGTGTAGCAATACGTTGAGTGCCTCCGCTGAACATGTTCTGAGGCTCTCTACAATGCCAGCGGCAGCTGTTCTTTGAACTCTACTAAGTCTCTTAACGTTATAGCCCTTATCTAGAGCTGGCCACCAGACTATTGAACGGTAACTTAGTATTGGACGCACGCTTGCTGCGTACATCCAGTGAGTGATATGGGGGCGTAGTCCCCATTTTTTCCCAAATATTTTCTTGCATGCGTAAAAAGCTACGTGGGTTTTCCTGACCCGTAACTCTATATTGGTTCTCCAATTTAGCTTGGGGTCCAGGATAACTCCTAAGTATTTTGCTTTCTCCGCTAGCTTTAGCTGTTGTCCGTTAAGTGTCGGAAGCTTAAAGATCGGAGTCTTGGTATTGTTAGTGAAAAGTATCAGTTCTGTCTTTTCTGGATTCACAACTAGTCCACAGGCCCAGGAATTCAGTTTGTCCAGCACCTTTTGCATAATATCACTTATTGCACTGGGGAACATGCCTGATACAGCTATCACTACATCGTCCGCGTATGCTACCGTCTTAACCCCCATTGCATCTAGTATGCCGAGGATGTTGTCAATTTCCAATAGCCACAATAAGGGTGAAATCACCCCACCTTGTGGTGTTCCTCTACTGACGTGTTTGACGAGAACCGTGTTACCCAGCTCAGACTGAATGGCCAGAAGATTTCAGAAGATGTTTCCGTCCATGCACCATCCGTCTTTCTAAGGAAAGAGGGGCTGGTGTGTTCCTTGGACAGTATCTTGCTGAGTCTTGCTGAAGTAGAGGTTGCCTCAATTGATTCACAAAATTCTCTCCAGCCATTTTTCTTGGCTTCCCTGATAGATTTTTTGTAAACTTCCCTTTATATCGTGCCCAATCTTCATCCCTATAACATTGGTTGAACAGTTTCCGATAATTCTTTGGACTATTATGGTGGAAGAGTTTTTCTACTCCTAGTGACGGGACAAGAGAGCTTCCTCAAGATTCCCCACTTTTTTGCCTATCGCCTATTAGGAGCATACTAACGGTAATTTTTGGTAGCGTACCTAGAAATGATTATATCGACCCCATTTCCTGTGTATGGCTTTGTAGTGTCAATATAACCACAAATATGAAATTTAGTGCAAACATTTTGCATAGGTAGTAACTTATAATGTCAGAAGCATAGATAGGGTAATTGTCTTTAAGTGGGGTCCCCAAAGTTCATTATATGGGAGGGAGGCGTATACTTCATCTGATCGACCCCGAATCTTGTATATGGCTTTGCAGGGTCCATATAAGTACTAATAAATAGTTTCGTCCAAAAATATTATATAGGTCGTAAGTTATAATAATATGTCAATAGTGGGCGTGGCTGTATAAATAACACGCCCATTTTTTGTGTGTTGTTTAATGTTAATACCCGCAATATTCCTATGAAATTTCGTTGCTAAATCTTTAATAGGAACCTAGTACCGATTTTTGGATAATTGTGGGCGTGGCAGAAGTAATTATCTGCCCATATTTGGAATGCATGCTAGTACTGACCCAGCGTATACATCTACCAATTTGTTTTCATATATCATCACTAGAAGCTTAGATAGGGTAATTGTCTTTAAGTGGGGGTCCCAAAGTTCATTATATGGGAGGGAGGCGTATACTTCATCTGATCGACCCCGAATCTTGTATATGGCTTTGCAGGGTCCATATACGTACTAATTAATAATTTCGTCCAAAAATATTATAATAATATGTGAATAGTGGGCGTGGCTTTAGAAATAGCACGCCCATTTTTTGTGTGGTGTTTAGTGTTAGTACCTGCAACCTTCCTGTGAAATTTCGTTGATAAATCTTTAATAGGAACACAGTAATGATTGTTGGCTAATTGTGGGCGTGGCAGTTCTATTATGATCTCCATATTCTGCACACACACTATTATGGTCCCCATGTATATTTCTGCAAATTGTTATTCCGCTGGCATCAATACGAGCATAGGTAGGCTAATTTTAATTTTAGACCCGAAAGTTCCCCATATCAAAAGTGGGCGTGTCTTTTCTCTGATCAGCCCCATTTCTTCCAGATAGCTTTGTAATGTCCACATGTTCCTTCCCGTAAAATTTCGTCCGTAAATCTCTACCAGATCTTTAGTTATTAATATTTGTTAATAGTGGGCGTGGCAGTTAATATATGCCCGCCCAGTTTTTGCACAGTGTTTAGTAGGACCCACATCTCCTTAACTGCCCAATAATGTCATTTTAAAAAAGGTGAAAAAATTCCTTATATGGGAGGTAGGCGTGGTCTTTGTCCAAATCGGCCCATATAGCAACTGGTTCTGTATCTTTATCCAGACTATACTTTTGCAAAATTTAATTAAGATAGCTCTAACGGTGTAGAAAAAAAGTGGCCACAGACGGACAGACGGACAGACGGACGGACATAATAAAAATTGCTTAGAAAGTGATTCTGATCATATCTGTATATATATGTCCATACCTACCATGCCTCCTTCTCGAAATTGCAATCCCTCTCAAAAGCACAAAGTTAGTATACCCTATTTACCTTTTTTAAAGAAAAGGGTATAAAAATTGTTTTGGTGCAAAAGTGAATGTAAAATGCTCCATTTTCAAATATTATATTTTCATTAAATCCAACGGATCTACCTAATGCCTTAGCAAAAGCTCAGGAACTCATTTCAAATAATGAAAAATTTCATTTTGCAATGAACTTTGAATTTCATAAACAAAGAAATGATTTGCACTATTCTCATAATTTTTATAAAAGACAGAATCAACCACAGATACTGATGCCCGAACCAGTGGATGTGGACCCCACTGACGTTGTCGGTCTTCTCACATGTACAATCCCGTGATACTGCTGAGAAAGCGTCTGAGGCAAGCTTGATGGGAAGTCATAATTAGGTGCTTGCGCAGACACACTTGGAGAGTGCATGCGCTGTGTAGGAGTGCGTGCTGGCTGAGTGGGAGAGCGCAATACGTTCATCCACTCACCGCTATTATTTCGCTTCTTTATTAAAAGCTTACCCTATTCTAAATTTAATTTATGTGGCAAAAATGGTGTAATAATATAAGTTAACACATGAATGCACCCTAAAGCACTCTAAAGCATTCTAACGCGCATTCCATTAAGACGCTAATATAAACAAATCAAATATAAATATTTCAATAATAAACGAAATATATCAATCTAAATAAAATTGTCACCAAGTCTCTTAAGTGGTAGCTAATTGCAAACTATTGCCCTGCAATAGGATAATAAATATTTAAGTTGTCATCAGGGTTTTTAAATAGCTTTTAAATAATAAAAAGGAAAATATTATTTTCACACCATTGGCCTGCTATTAAATAAACAAGCCTTTGGCTTAGTAAAATTGTAACGAAAAGCATATAAATACTGCTGCTTTTCTAGACTTAAACTGATTTTTAAAGCGACTTTTCCAAAGTCAGTAATAAACTATTAAACTTTGAAATCCATTCGATAGATGTGTGTTTTTTTTTTATTACTCACTTCAACCAACGAATTAATTGGCGCCTAACGAGCTCAAAATTTGTGTCCAAATTTTGATTCCAGCCAACAACTTAAGGAGGAACTTTTAGCAGCATCCCTAATCGAAACATAGAAAGGACCAACCAACAACTTAAGGAAGAACTTTTAGCTGCATCCCTAATCGGAACATAGAAAGGACCAACCAACAACTTATGGAGGAACTTTTAGCAACATCCCTAATCGGAACATAAAAAGGACCCAACAACTTAAGAAGGAACCTTACGCAGCATCCCTAATCGGAGCACAGAAAGGACCAACCGGGAAAAAAAATAATTAATCACGTAAGTGTGATGAAAAAAATATACACTTTTATATATACTAATTATTTAATATAGAGATATAAGATTTAAAATTATTACCAAGTGAAAACAAATTAAGAATAATTTTTTTTGGTGTAAAAGTGAATGTATTCATAAAACTGGCTAACAAAAAAGAAAACGCGATAAATAAACTTATAAATTCATTTAAAAAATTTAAAATTTCTGAAAAAATGGATAAAGATCAAGTAACACAATTAGTGCAATCATTAATTTTTGAGTTTAATAATAAATGAAACATTTAGAAAATTGTATAAGCTGTTTGACGAGAAGTACAAATGTTTTAGAGTATAAAGATCAAAGTTATAATTTGAATGTTGCTTATGACCTCTCTTTAGATGTCATCAAAACAATTCCAGAATTTTGAGGAAATTCCAATATTTATGGTGAATGGCGACAATCGGCAACAAATGCTATTAAACCATTCCAATCTTTTCCGGACAGTTTAAAATTATATCAAGCAGTTTGCATGATTAGAAACAAAATAACAAATTCTGAAAATTCTCATTTAGCATTTCACTAAATTTTGATGCTATAATAGCAAGATTAGATTTCGCATATAGCGACAAAAGACCAATTCACATATTATAGCAGGAACTTGCAATACTTGGACAAGGACGAGATTCTTTAATTCAATTTTATAATAGGGTTAATGAAAAATTGACTCTCATAATAAATAAAAATATAATGACATATGGTGATAATTCCCTAGTCACCAAAGCACACAATGAAAAAGCCAGAGAAAATGCATTAAGAATTTTTATACCTGGACTAAATGCTCCATTATAAAATATTATATTTTCATTAAATCCAACGGATCTACCTAATGCCTTAGCAAAAGCTCAAGAGCTCATTTCAAATAATGAACGATATCATTTGCATCACTTTTATAAAAGACAGAATCAACCACAGTTACCGACGCCCGAACCAATGGATGTGGACCCCATAACAAGGCAACAAACATTATTCAGACCAAATAATTACAATAGAATAGTCAACAGAATTTTAGATATAATTCATATCAAAATCCAAATTTTTGCCAAAAACATTATAGAAATAATAACTATAATCAAAATAATTATCAAAATGATCTTAAAAGACAAAGAGATCCGGCATGATCAAATATAAATCAGGTACAAAATAAAGAACAAAGAATGAACACAGTTGAAGAATCATGCCATTTTTTAGATTAAACGCGGTCTTACCACATATAATCAAAACTACATCAAATGGCCAGAAACTGAAGTTTTTAATCGATACAGGTTCTTGTAAAAATTATTGTAAAATTAATCTGCTTTCAAAACCAAATACATTGCCTGAAAAAAGTAAGTTCATAGTCAACTCGGTTCATGGTATAACTGAAATAACTCAATATCATAAGATTAATGTTTTGGGGGAATATACAAAAATATATATATTGCCAGAATTGAAATCACATGAGATAATATTAGGATATGAATTTATTAAACAAATTCAAGGAATAATTGAAACGAAAAACAGTAAATTACTTCATAGAAATGGTACAGAATGTCTTGACCAGGAAGAATAATAGGAAATTAATGAATTAAGAATTGAACCAAATATTAATATATCGGAAGTAGAATTAGATATTTTTAATAATTTTATTAAAGAAAATGAAATAGTTTTTGGAGAAACACAAAAAAGTTTACCCTACAATACTCATATTCAAGCATCAATAGAATTAGATACCCTTATGCATTAAGCGCAAAAGATTTTGTGAATAGTGGAATTAAGAAATTATTAAACCAAGATATAATTAAATCTTCAAGATCTCCTCACCAGTCTGGGTAGTTCTAAAAAAAGGAGTAAATTCAGATGGTACACCAAAGCAAAGGTTAGTTATAGATTGAATCAGCATACAAAAGTCGATAGATATCCAATACCAGAACCCTCAGTAATCTTATCAAATTTAGGAACAGCAAGATATTGTTCTACACTAGATTTAGAATCTGGTTTTCATCAAATACTTATGAGAGAAAGAGATTGCGAAAAAACCGCATTTTCAACAAACAATGGCAAGTACGAATTTTTATGAAAGCAATTTGGATTGAAAAATCCAAGTATTTTTCAAAGAGCAATAGACAATATTCTCAGACCTTATGTTGGAAAATTTTGTCAGGTTTATATAGATGATATAATCATTTTCTCCAAAACCATAAAAGAACACTTAGAACATATTAAGATAATAATAAGAACAGTCTTAAAATCTAACATGCGAATTAGCAAAGAGAAAAGTAAGTTTTTTAATAATGAAAGAGAACTTTTAGGATATATGTATTGTATCAGAAAAAGGATTAAGAACAGCACCTGAAAAAATAAAAACAATAACAGCATACCCAGCCAAAAACATTAAGGCAGTTGAGATATTTGTTAGAATTGGCTGGATATTATAGAAAATTCGTGAAGGATTATGCAACAATAACAAAAAATTTAAAAAAAATATTTAAGAGGAGAGTATGGTAATACAGGTAGTAATAAGTCAAAGCAGATTTCAATTAATTTTGATGAAGAAGCAAGAAATGCTTTTAATAAAGTAAAAGAATTATTAACAAATTATGTATTATCAACACAACCAAATTTTAACAAATGTGTTGAGCTTACTACTGATGCAAGTAACTTTGCCATAGGCGCAGTTTTAGCACAAGGTGGAAGCCAAATAAGTTTTATAAGTAGAACATTGAGTAAAGGCGAGGAAACGAAAAAGAATTTTTAGCCATAGTATGGGCACTACATAATTTAAAAAATTATTTATATGTAAATAAAGGTTTAGAAATATATATGGATCATCCACCATTAACATTTGCAATGTCTGATAAAAATCCAAACACAAAATTAAAACGATGGAAGCATTTATAGAAGAGTTTTCACCTAAAATTCCATATAAACCAGGAAAAGAAAATATAGTAGCAGACGCATTATCACGTCAATATATTAATTATTTATCAAATTCTGAAAGCCGTCAACATAGTATAAATTCATCACCAGAAAATGTGATCAAATCAGTTCAAATGCCTATAAATTGTTTTAAAAATCAAAGATCAAGAATAGAGACAGTAATTACTGAACAAAAATTTCCCGATTCCGACAATTGGACCGAAGTTATAGTCATATTAAACCAGGTAAAAAAAAGTTCCTTATTTGGGAGGTAGGCGTCGTCTTTGTCCAAATATGCCCATATAGCAATCTGGTTCTGTATCTTTATCCAGACTATACTTTTGCAAAATTTAATTAAGATAGCTCTAACGGTGTAGAAAAAAAGTGGCCACAGACGGACAGACGGACAGACGGACGGACATAATAAAAATTGCTTAGAAAGTGATTCTGATCATATCTGTATATATATGTCCATACCTACCATGCCTCCTTCTCGAAATTGCAATCCCTCTCAAAAGCACAAAGTTAGTATACCCTATTTACCTTTTTTAAAGAAAAGGGTATAAAAATTGTTTTGGTGCAAAAGTGAATGTAAAATGCTCCATTTTCAAATATTATATTTTCATTAAATCCAACGGATCTACCTAATGCCTTAGCAAAAGCTCAGGAACTCATTTCAAATAATGAAAAATTTCATTTTGCAATGAACTTTGAATTTCATAAACAAAGAAATGATTTGCACTATTCTCATAATTTTTATAAAAGACAGAATCAACCACAGATACTGATGCCCGAACCAGTGGATGTGGACCCCACTGACGTTGTCGGTCTTCTCACATGTACAATCCCGTGATACTGCTGAGAAAGCGTCTGAGGCAAGCTTGATGGGAAGTCATAATTAGGTGCTTGCGCAGACACACTTGGAGAGTGCATGCGCTGTGTAGGAGTGCGTGCTGGCTGAGTGGGAGAGCGCAATACGTTCATCCACTCACCGCTATTATTTCGCTTCTTTATTAAAAGCTTACCCTATTCTAAATTTAATTTATGTGGCAAAAATGGTGTAATAATATAAGTTAACACATGAATGCACCCTAAAGCACTCTAAAGCATTCTAACGCGCATTCCATTAAGACGCTAATATAAACAAATCAAATATAAATATTTCAATAATAAACGAAATATATCAATCTAAATAAAATTGTCACCAAGTCTCTTAAGTGGTAGCTAATTGCAAACTATTGCCCTGCAATAGGATAATAAATATTTAAGTTGTCATCAGGGTTTTTAAATAGCTTTTAAATAATAAAAAGGAAAATATTATTTTCACACCATTGGCCTGCTATTAAATAAACAAGCCTTTGGCTTAGTAAAATTGTAACGAAAAGCATATAAATACTGCTGCTTTTCTAGACTTAAACTGATTTTTAAAGCGACTTTTCCAAAGTCAGTAATAAACTATTAAACTTTGAAATCCATTCGATAGATGTGTGTTTTTTTTTTATTACTCACTTCAACCAACGAATTAATTGGCGCCTAACGAGCTCAAAATTTGTGTCCAAATTTTGATTCCAGCCAACAACTTAAGGAGGAACTTTTAGCAGCATCCCTAATCGAAACATAGAAAGGACCAACCAACAACTTAAGGAAGAACTTTTAGCTGCATCCCTAATCGGAACATAGAAAGGACCAACCAACAACTTATGGAGGAACTTTTAGCAACATCCCTAATCGGAACATAAAAAGGACCCAACAACTTAAGAAGGAACCTTACGCAGCATCCCTAATCGGAGCACAGAAAGGACCAACCGGGAAAAAAAATAATTAATCACGTAAGTGTGATGAAAAAAATATACAATTTTATATATACTAATTATTTAATATAGAGATATAAGATTTAAAATTATTACCAAGTGAAAACAAATTAAGAATAATTTTTTTTGGTGTAAAAGTGAATGTATTCATAAAACTGGCTAACAAAAAAGAAAACGCGATAAATAAACTTATAAATTCATTTAAAAAATTTAAAATTTCTGAAAAAATGGATAAAGATCAAGTAACACAATTAGTGCAATCATTAATTTTTGAGTTTAATAATAAATGAAACATTTAGAAAATTGTATAAGCTGTTTGACGAGAAGTACAAATGTTTTAGAGTATAAAGATCAAAGTTATAATTTGAATGTTGCTTATGACCTCTCTTTAGATGTCATCAAAACAATTCCAGAATTTTGAGGAAATTCCAATATTTATGGTGAATGGCGACAATCGGCAACAAATGCTATTAAACCATTCCAATCTTTTCCGGACAGTTTAAAATTATATCAAGCAGTTTGCATGATTAGAAACAAAATAACAAATTCTGAAAATTCTCATTTAGCATTTCACTAAATTTTGATGCTATAATAGCAAGATTAGATTTCGCATATAGCGACAAAAGACCAATTCACATATTATAGCAGGAACTTGCAATACTTGGACAAGGACGAGATTCTTTAATTCAATTTTATAATAGGGTTAATGAAAAATTGACTCTCATAATAAATAAAAATATAATGACATATGGTGATAATTCCCTAGTCACCAAAGCACACAATGAAAAAGCCAGAGAAAATGCATTAAGAATTTTTATACCTGGACTAAATGCTCCATTATAAAATATTATATTTTCATTAAATCCAACGGATCTACCTAATGCCTTAGCAAAAGCTCAAGAGCTCATTTCAAATAATGAACGATATCATTTGCATCACTTTTATAAAAGACAGAATCAACCACAGTTACCGACGCCCGAACCAATGGATGTGGACCCCATAACAAGGCAACAAACATTATTCAGACCAAATAATTACAATAGAATAGTCAACAGAATTTTAGATATAATTCATATCAAAATCCAAATTTTTGCCAAAAACATTATAGAAATAATAACTATAATCAAAATAATTATCAAAATGATCTTAAAAGACAAAGAGATCCGGCATGATCAAATATAAATCAGGTACAAAATAAAGAACAAAGAATGAACACAGTTGAAGAATCATGCCATTTTTTAGATTAAACGCGGTCTTACCACATATAATCAAAACTACATCAAATGGCCAGAAACTGAAGTTTTTAATCGATACAGGTTCTTGTAAAAATTATTGTAAAATTAATCTGCTTTCAAAACCAAATACATTGCCTGAAAAAAGTAAGTTCATAGTCAACTCGGTTCATGGTATAACTGAAATAACTCAATATCATAAGATTAATGTTTTGGGGGAATATACAAAAATATATATATTGCCAGAATTGAAATCACATGAGATAATATTAGGATATGAATTTATTAAACAAATTCAAGGAATAATTGAAACGAAAAACAGTAAATTACTTCATAGAAATGGTACAGAATGTCTTGACCAGGAAGAATAATAGGAAATTAATGAATTAAGAATTGAACCAAATATTAATATATCGGAAGTAGAATTAGATATTTTTAATAATTTTATTAAAGAAAATGAAATAGTTTTTGGAGAAACACAAAAAAGTTTACCCTACAATACTCATATTCAAGCATCAATAGAATTAGATACCCTTATGCATTAAGCGCAAAAGATTTTGTGAATAGTGGAATTAAGAAATTATTAAACCAAGATATAATTAAATCTTCAAGATCTCCTCACCAGTCTGGGTAGTTCTAAAAAAAGGAGTAAATTCAGATGGTACACCAAAGCAAAGGTTAGTTATAGATTGAATCAGCATACAAAAGTCGATAGATATCCAATACCAGAACCCTCAGTAATCTTATCAAATTTAGGAACAGCAAGATATTGTTCTACACTAGATTTAGAATCTGGTTTTCATCAAATACTTATGAGAGAAAGAGATTGCGAAAAAACCGCATTTTCAACAAACAATGGCAAGTACGAATTTTTATGAAAGCAATTTGGATTGAAAAATCCAAGTATTTTTCAAAGAGCAATAGACAATATTCTCAGACCTTATGTTGGAAAATTTTGTCAGGTTTATATAGATGATATAATCATTTTCTCCAAAACCATAAAAGAACACTTAGAACATATTAAGATAATAATAAGAACAGTCTTAAAATCTAACATGCGAATTAGCAAAGAGAAAAGTAAGTTTTTTAATAATGAAAGAGAACTTTTAGGATATATGTATTGTATCAGAAAAAGGATTAAGAACAGCACCTGAAAAAATAAAAACAATAACAGCATACCCAGCCAAAAACATTAAGGCAGTTGAGATATTTGTTAGAATTGGCTGGATATTATAGAAAATTCGTGAAGGATTATGCAACAATAACAAAAAATTTAAAAAAAATATTTAAGAGGAGAGTATGGTAATACAGGTAGTAATAAGTCAAAGCAGATTTCAATTAATTTTGATGAAGAAGCAAGAAATGCTTTTAATAAAGTAAAAGAATTATTAACAAATTATGTATTATCAACACAACCAAATTTTAACAAATGTGTTGAGCTTACTACTGATGCAAGTAACTTTGCCATAGGCGCAGTTTTAGCACAAGGTGGAAGCCAAATAAGTTTTATAAGTAGAACATTGAGTAAAGGCGAGGAAACGAAAAAGAATTTTTAGCCATAGTATGGGCACTACATAATTTAAAAAATTATTTATATGTAAATAAAGGTTTAGAAATATATATGGATCATCCACCATTAACATTTGCAATGTCTGATAAAAATCCAAACACAAAATTAAAACGATGGAAGCATTTATAGAAGAGTTTTCACCTAAAATTCCATATAAACCAGGAAAAGAAAATATAGTAGCAGACGCATTATCACGTCAATATATTAATTATTTATCAAATTCTGAAAGCCGTCAACATAGTATAAATTCATCACCAGAAAATGTGATCAAATCAGTTCAAATGCCTATAAATTGTTTTAAAAATCAAAGATCAAGAATAGAGACAGTAATTACTGAACAAAAATTTCCCGATTCCGACAATTGGACCGAAGTTATAGTCATATTAAACCAGGTAAAAAAAAGTTCCTTATTTGGGAGGTAGGCGTCGTCTTTGTCCAAATATGCCCATATAGCAATCTGGTTCTGAATTTTTGTCCAGACTATACTTTTGCAAAATATCATTAAGATAGCTCTAACGGTGTAGAAAAAAAGTGGCCACAGACGGACAGACGGCGGGACAAAATAAAAATTGCTTAGAAAGTGATTCTGATCATATCTGTATATATATGTCCATACCTACCACGCCTCCTTCTTGAAATTGCAACCCCTCTCAAAAGCACAAAGTTAGTATACCCTATTTACCTTTTTTAAAGGTAAAGTGTATAAACGAAGTTAGTATACCCTATTTACCTTTTTTAAAGGTAATGGGTATAAAAAGCTTTTACAAATTAGCAAAATCCTAAAAGTATGCCCCAATTTTTTTCAATTTTTTCCCCATTTTTTTAAATTTTTTTTTAGTTTTTTTGTCATTTAAATCGAAATAAATAAAATTTCTTTTTTATATCGAAGAAGACATCTCGACCTTTCATGTCTATATAGTTAGAACACGGAGGTAGACGGAGGTAACGAAGTTTTTGTCCATCAAAGGGGAAAAGTTGGTATTTAGGTAGCTTCCTTTTTGAACGCTTATAATTTCAACAATACTTGATGGATTGATCTCATACTTTTTCCATTTTGTCGAAAAGGTGCTGTATTTTTATATAAAAGTAACAAAAGAAGCAATCAGAACAAAATTATTAGGAAAAAACTTTGCTCTAGTTAACAAATATTTCAATCATTTTAGGTGAAAAATCATTTTCTGACTTTCGATACTTGTATTTAGTATAAAAATGACCATTCTGGAAAGAACTGTAATGAAATTTTCCTATTTAAACAATGCTAAATTCAGCTAAATCAGTCAAACAAGAATAGAGTACTTGAAAAAATGTATTTTTTCCGCCAAAATACCACTGTGCGCTGTATTGGGGAGCCTTTTGCCCTTCTTTCTCATTGAATGTAGTTTTTACGTTGCCTGGCACGCGAGTAACGTATTATAATTGTCGACCAACCGAAATACTTAAAGAAATGAAAGAGAAAGAGTAAAAAGCTTAATGTACCGTTAAGTCTGAATACAAAACGTGTCGATAGCAAGCTCTGTGAGTAGTTCAGTAGTGGCGTGATTATAAAAGAGAATAGAAGTGCGGAATGTATATGAGAACTAAGAAAATTAATACTTTAAATTCAAAGCATAAATAAAATATATACATTTTTAAACATTGTTTTTCAGGCAATAAACATAAATAAAATATATAAATTTTTAAACATTGTTTTTCACAAGAAAACAGAAATACATAACTGGCGCAGTCGTGATAGGATAATAAAAGTTGTCCGAAAAGAACTTATTAAGAAAAAAATAAATAAATAGATAAGTTTTAAGTGAAAAGTTGTTCGTGAAAAATAGGCAAAACAAAGCAGTGCCATAAAAATAAATTTTAAACAACATGAATATGGAATCTTTAATTGAGGTTAGGCAAGAAACGCAAAATGCGTTAAGAGTCCTAACACACATTCAAGCAAACATGATAAACAACCCTGCAGCTGAAAGAGAAAAACAGCTCATGGAAATTAAGCATCTAACGCCGTTCAACGGAACAAATACCAACACAGTGACAACCTTTATTCAAAGCGTGGAATATTATTTACAGCGCATAAATGATGACAATAACAAGAGGGCAGCAGTGGGACGATTTACATAGAGAAGATACAAGGTGAAGCTAACACGGCACTACTACATTTACGAGAATATGACAACTTTACGTAGCAGATACCGTCCAGATATCAGACCAGAGGAACTATATGACAAGATAGGCCGCATTAAAGTAAGAAACCCAAGTGACTTAATTGAAAATAAAGAAGAAGAATTAAAAATTTACTATGAACAAGAAAGCCAAGTGGATTTGAACGGAATCGAACCACTTATAATAAATACTATTAAAAGAATTACTCAAGGCACATTAGCACATGCTATAAAAAAATTGAACACCTATGACGAAATAATAAATGAAATGAATTCTATTAGCTTTGAAAATAACTGTATTAAGAATGATTATCGAATTTTTGAAAATAGACCAAACAATAATAAAATTAATCAACAAGGCAGCTATAATAATACTAAACTGAATAACAGTAACCAATTACCAACACAACAACAACAACAGCAACGTACTAATAATACTAACAACAACAATTACCACAACCCAAATAATCACCAACACAATCGACCACAGTATAACACACACAGACAATACAACCAAAATGAAACGGTATAATCCAGACAAAGCACAGAACAGAATCAGAACTACAATAATAACCGGTTTTATCAGGCAAATCAGAACAGCCAGTACAATAATCAGTCAGGTAATCAACAGGCAGTGAATTATCGTAGCGGCAATTTTAAGGAACAAAGCCCTACTGTACCTATGGAGGTAGACAATATAACATTATTAGAAGTCAACAGGGTAACCAAAAAATAAACTCAAGTGAAAACATTGTACCTTCGTCGCAGAAACAAAATGTAGCAGCCCTAGAAAACTCTGAAGAGCCAAGCTCATCTCATGAAATAAATAATTTTTTTTATCAATTATCCTCGGAATTCTACCAAACACCCATAATCAAAATAACTATAAACGAGTAAAAAAGTCTGAAGTCGGGTTAGACCGACTACGAAATACCTTTTACCTTTCCTTGTGCGTGCGAGTTCAACAATGGGGATGTTTTCTTCATAAATCATCATTAGGAGCGCATTTACGGTAATTTTTGGTAGGGTACCTTGAAATCATTATATCGACCCCATTTCTTGTATATGGCTTTATGGGGTACATATACGTACTAATATATAATTTCGTCCAAAAATATTATATAGGTCGCAAGTTAGATTTAATATGCGAATAGTGGGCGTGGCTGTATAAATAACACGCCCATTTTTTGTGTGGGGTTTAATGCTGGTACCCGCAACATTCCTGTGAAATTTCGTTGATAAATCTTTAATAGGAACAGAGTAATGATTTTTGGCTAATTGTGGACGTGGCAGTTGTTATAATCTGCCCATATTTGGAATGCATGCTAGTACTGACCCAGTGTATACATCTACCAATTTGTTTTCATATATCATCACTAGAAGCTTAGATAGGGTAATTGTCTTTAAGAGGGATCCCCAAAGTTCATTATATGGGAGGGAGGCGTATCCTTTCTCTGATAGACCCCAATTCTTGTATATGGCTTTATAGGGTCCATATACGTACTAATATATAATTTCGTCCAAAAATATTATAAATGTCGTAAGTTATAATAATATGTCAATAGTGGGCGTGGCTGTATAAATAACACGCCCATTTTTTGTGTGGGGTTTAATGTTAGTACCCGCAACATTCCTGTGAAATTTCGTTAATAAATCTTTAATAGGAACAGAGTAATGATTTTTGGCTAATTGTGGGCGTGGCAGTAGTTATAATCTGCCCATATTTGGAATGCATGCTAGTACTGATCCAGTGTATACATCTACCAATTTGTTTTCATATATCATCACTAGAAGCTTGGATAGGGTAATTGTCTTTAAGTGGGGTCCCCAAAGTTCATTATATGGGAGGGAGCCGTATCCTTCCTCTGATCGACCCCGAATCTTGTATATGACTTTGTAGAGTCCATATACGTACTAATGTAAAATTTCGTCCAAAAATATTGTATGGGTCGCAAGTTATATTAATATGTCAATAGTGGGCGTGGCTGTAAAAATAACACGCCCATTTTTTGTGTGGTGTTTAATGTTAGTACCCGCAACCTTCCTGTGAAATTTCATTGATAAATCTTTAATAGGAACACAGTAATGATTTTTGGCTAATTGTGGGCGTGGCAGTTCTAGTATGATCTCCATATTCTGCACACACACTATTATGGACCCCATGTATATTTCTGCAAATTTTTATTCCGCTGGCATCAATACGAGCATAGGTAGGCTAATTTTAATTTTAGACCCGAAAGTTCCCTATATCAAAAGTGGGCGTGTCTTTTCTCTGATCAGCCCCATTTGTTGCAGATAGCTTTGAAATGTCCATATGTTCCCTCCCGTAATTTTGTCCGTAAATCTCTACCAGATCTTCAGTTATTA
The DNA here is from genome assembly GCA_920105625.2 of Clusia tigrina. NCBI lineage: Eukaryota > Metazoa > Arthropoda > Insecta > Diptera > Clusiidae > Clusia > Clusia tigrina. Next base: position 65,330,834 of record OV050030.1, read on the forward strand.
ATATTTGTTAATAGTGGGCGTGGCAGGTAATATATACCGCCCACTCTTTGTACACTGTTTAGTGGGACCCACATCTCCTTAACTGCCAAATAACATCAAGATTCCGTCAATTGGACCGAAGTTATAATCATTTTAAAAAAGGTGAAAAAAGTTCCTTATATGGGAGGTAGGCGTGGTCTTTGTCCAAATCGGCCCATATAGCAACTGGTTCTGTATCTTTGTCCAGACTATACTTTTGCAAAATTTCATTAAGATATCTCTAACGGTGTAGAAAAAAAGTGGCCACAGACGGACAGACGGACGAATAAAATAAAAATTGCTTTATATGTCCATACCTACCACGCCTCCTTCTTGAAATTCCAACCCCTCTCAAAAGCACAAAGTTAGTATACCCTATTTACCTTTTTTAAAGGTAAAGGGTATAAAAATAAAACTTATTTAGCTCTAATTGACACCGGTGCTGTAAATGTAAGCATGGTAAGCAAAGAAATAAATGATTTTGATAAACATGATATAACACCGATTTCATATACTACAATAAATAAAAGAGATTATTTTAACCAAGAAATGATACACCTTGCCCTAAAGAATTCAATGTCGAAGAAAAAGACCTATGTCGGTGGAAGGTCGCTCCATTTATGTATGATAGAAAATATCAGTTTATAATTGGCACCGACATACTTCGATTCCTACAGGCGAAGATTGACATGGAAGACAACAAATAAATGCAAAGTTGTATAGATACCCACAAAAATACGAGGAAGAGGTTACGAGACAGATAGTTGAGATGGAAAGCCAAGGGATAATACGCCGCAGCAATTCTAGGTACACTAGTCCTCTCATAGTTATACCGAAAAAAATAGACAACTCAGGCAAGCAAAAATATAGATTGGTAGTAGATTATCGAAAACTCAACTCGATAACCGTGGATGACAAATTTCCACTACCAAACATAGATTCAATACTAGACAAGTTGGGGAAAGCCCAATATTTCTCAACGCTAGATTTAGCCAAAGGCTACCATCAAATCGTAGTCAAGGAGGAGGACAGATGTAAAACGGCATTTGTAACGAATTTGTTAGAATGCCATTTGGCCCAAAAATCGCACCTGCCACGTTTCAACGTCTAATAAATGATATACTCAGACCATTCATAGACAGATCTTGTGTAGTCTCCTTAGACGACATATTGATTTTCAGCGTCTCATTGCAAGAGAATATTATTAATTTGAAAGACATATTCAATGCATTAAAACAACATAACTTAAAAATTCAAATGGATAAATGCAATTTCATGAGACGAGAAACTCCATTTTTAGGACACGTTTTGACTAAAGAAGGATTAAAACCCAACCCTGAAAAAGCTAGCGTCATTCAACAACTTCTACTACCAAAAACCGAAAAACAAATAAAAAGTTTCTTAGGAGTAACAGGGTACTACAGGAAGTTTATACAAAGCTATGCTCAAATAGCCAGTCCCATCATAAAATGCCTGCAGAAGGATCAGAAGATCAATCCAATAGAACCAAACTACATAAACGCCTTTGAAAATTTAAAATCGATCATAACGGAACATCCCGTCCTTAGGTACCCAGATTTCGATAAACCATTTATTGTAACAACAGATGCTTCCGATATCGCAATAAGAGCTGTACTTTCACAGAAAGGCCACCCTTTATGTTACGCTTCAAGAACCTTAAACAAACATGAGAACAACTATTCAGCAACTGACAAAGAGTTCTTGGCCGTAGTATGGGCAGTATTCTATTTCCGGCCGTACCTATACGGTACAAAATTTAAAATATACTGCGACCATTTACCAGTAAAATTCCTAGTAACAAAACATCGAAGTAAAGATATGTCTACAAGACATCAGAAATGGTTAATTAAACTGAATGCTTATGAATATACCCTTGATTATTTACAAGGAAAAACCAATAAAGTTGCCGATTTTTTATCAAGAATATCCTATGAACAACCCGAAGACTCAACTGAACATGACAGTGAATTTGAATTAGAAATAAACAATAACGATATTGAAGAAGAAGATAATCAGAGCGAAACCAACGCAACTATCAATTCAGCTGAAGAAAATTTATTAAATCATATAGGAATCAAGGAAGCAATAGTTTACAAATATATGCAAATAATAATAGTAGCTAACAAAGAAAAACCTTCTGAAAATATACACGGGAACAAAATAATCTACTTAGGTGAAACTGACCTCCCACAATGTGATGAAATTCTGTCAGCTCATACCTTAAAAGGTACCGTCGGCATTTATTCAGAACTCAACGACCGACAATATAGTACAAGAAAACATCAGAATGAGGTATATCAACGATAATACAGTAAAATTCATAAAATACGTTTACAGAGCCCAAAATATCACTTCCGAAGAAATGTTAGTACAACATATTTCTTTTTATCATACTAAATAGAAAAACTGGACAAAAACAGAGAAGACTAGCAGGAACACCGTAAATAAGGTTTTATAAAGGACTACAAGGCTGTAAGACACAAAGAAGAACCTAAGTATAACAAATCAAAGTTACAGAATATCTATACAACCAATATTAAAAGACCGTACAAATTTACAATAGAATAACCCAACTACAAGATAACATAGCATTTTTCCAAAAATGGCATAATACGCCCAAACTTACTAACCATTGAAAAGAAAAATTGATATTTATAACAAAATAAAAGCAAATAGAATTTTTAGAACAGAACTTTACGTACAGAGAAAATGGTCTTATTTTTTGAAAAAAAAATAAGAAAACATTACAGTCTAGTAAGAAATACAGAAACCGAAAGAGAAAAATATATAAGTACCAAAACGATTATAATCAAAAATGTCAACAGTGAAATCTAAGAAGAAAATTGTGAACCACATCAATTTACTTTGAGTGGAAATCATTTAATACATTTTAACCATTGTACAGTAAATATACTTTACTTCCAATACATTAATTAATGTAAAGGATTAATAAAAAAATAAAAAAAATTCAATTATATAATAATGTTAATAATCATTGTAACCCTCAATAGCGAATATATTATAAATTTAAGTTGTAAACAATACAGGAATATTGTATTTATGATTTAAAGAGGGGAGGAGTAACGTATCATAATAGTCGACGAAACCGAACTACTTAAAGAAATGAAAGAGAAATACTAAAAAGCTTAATATACCGTTAAGTCTGAATGCAAAACGTGTCGATCGCAAGCTCTTTGTTTCAGTTCAGTAGTTTGTTTGTAGTTCAGTAGTGGCGTGATTATAAAAGGGAATAGAAGTGCTGAATGTGTATGAGAACTAAGAAAATTAATAATTTAAATTCAAAGCATAAATAAAATATATAAATTTTTAAACATTGTTTTTCACGAAATAGACATAAATAAAATATAAAAATGTTTAAACTTTGTTTTTCACAAGAAAACAGAATTACATAACTCACGTACCTTTGGCTTAATTATACCCTTTACCTTTAAAAAGGTAAATTGGGTATACTTTTGTGCTTTTGAGAGGGGCTGCAATTTCGAGAAGAAGGCGTGGTAGGTATGGACATATATATACAGATATGATCAGAATCACTTTCTAAGCAATTTTTATTTTGTCCGTCCGTCAGTCCGTCTGTCCGTCTGCGGCCACATTTTCTCTACACCGTTAGAGCTATCTTAATGAAATTTTGCAAAAGTGTAACCTACACAAAGATACAGAACCAGATTGCTATATGGGCCGATTTAGACAAAGACCACGCCTACCTCCCATATAAGGAACTTTTTTCACCTTTTTTAAAATGACAATAACATCGGTCCAATTGACGGAATCGTGACATTATTTGGCAGTTATGGAGATGTGGGTCCTACTAAACACTGTGCAAAAGTGGGCGGGCAAATCTTAACTCCCACGCCCACTATTAACAAATATTAATAACTAAAGATCTGGTAGAGATTTACGGACGAAATTTTACGGGAAGGAACATGTGGTGTGAAGACTAAAATCTTCTGTGGGAAATTTTGGCCCACACTATAGTTGACAAAGTCGCTACGCAACTATATACGTACACACACACATCATGATAAAATACCCGAACCAAAGCAGCTGCATTAAAAATTTAACGAAAAAACTACATACGTTGTAACCAAACCAATCAGCGCAGCAGTGGCGGGAGAACAGAGCACTATCAGCATATTATACCAGTTGGAATAATAACTAGGATTACAAAAAAAGCAACCTCACGCACAGCCAGCGATCTTGCCAACCAGCGCTACGCTGGCGAAGAGAGGAAAAACACAGCAACGAAGGATACAACAAATACACGCACGACAAGAGAAGATGAGTGCACGAACTCAAGCGGTGGAATTTGCCGAGTGCGCTCGCTCGGTAATTTTACACTAACAATACGAAGAAACGAGAGCAAAGCAAAAGAGGGACAACGACAGAGCGACCACCACGCCAACGGTCAGCAAGTACGAAGTAGAAGGAGGAATGCAAATTAAATACTGGCTGCCAGTTAAATTGAACATAAAATATTTAACAACAAAAATCCTGGCCACAACAACAATAAGCGAGGCGACTAGCAGAAAGCGAGGCCGGCCTAAGGAAGTAAAGTTACACAACGGTGGCCCGCCAATAACAACATGCACCAGCCGCTGTGACCAGTTGGACTATATAAATCATGTGGCCCAAGCAGTAGGCCTCTTCGTCGATCACCAACATCTGACTAGCAACAGCTCTACGCCACAAAAAGTACAACACGAACACAGAAAGCTTAGTGAGAACATCTGGTTTTTTAATCGTTTTCTCGCTAAGCCATACACAGACAGAGACTACAGGGACTCAGTGAGAACATCTGGTTTTTAATCGTTTTCTCACTAAGACACATACGCCACCGAGACTTAGGGACTTAGTGAGAACCTCTTGTTTTTAATCGTTTTCCCACTAATTCATACGCCGTACAGAGACCATTGGGACTCAGTGAGAGCATCTGGTTTTTAATCGTTCTCCCACTGCATCACTGAGACACACACTTACCGGGACATAGAGACATGAAAACAAGTACACATAGAATAAGTTTATTTGCACAAACATAGAGTTAAGGAAGTAGAATTATTTTGTGTAAGGACTAACAACAGTCCATAATCAGTATTCTGAATAAATACACTGAAATTAATTTAACTCGAAGGATTTTTTTATATTTTCTGTGTACGACCCCTGGAGGCGCTGAGTTTTACCCCAGCTATAAAAAGAGTCGTTACAGTGGACATTATAAAGCTATCTGCAACAAATGGGGCTGATCAGAGAAAAGACACGCCCACTTTTGATGTAAGGAACTTTCGGGTCTAAAATTAAAATTAGCCTACCTATGCTCGTATTGATGCCACCGGAATAAAAATTTGCAGAAACATACATGGGGTCCATAATAGTGTGTGTGCAGAATATGGAAATCATAATACAACTGCCACGCCCACAATTAGCCAAAAATCATTACTGTGTTCCTACTAAAGATTTATGAATGAAATTTCACAGGAAGGTTGCGGGTACTAACATTAAAAACCACACAAAAAATGGGCGTGTTATTTCTACAGCCACGCCCACTATTGACATATTATTATAACTTGCGACCTATACAATATTTTTGGACGAAATTTTATATTAGTACGTAAATGGACTCTACAAAGCCATATACAAAATTCAGGGTCGATCAGAGGAAGGATACGCCTCCTTCCCATATAATGAACTTTGGGGACCCCGACAATTACCCTATCTATGCTTCTAGTGATGATATATGAAAACAAACTGGTATATGTATATTCTCGGTCTGTACTAGCATGCACTCCAAATATGGGCAGATTATTACTACTGCCACGCCCACAATTAACCAAAAATCATTACTAGGTTCCTATTAAAGATTTTGCAACGAAATTGCACAGGAAGGTTGCGGGTAGTAACATTAAACACTACACAAAAAATGGGAGTGTTATTTTTACAGCCACGCCCACTATTGACATATTATTATAACTTACGACCTATACAATATTTTTGGACGAAATTTTACATTATTGGTTATATTGACACTAGAAAGCCATACACAAGAAATGGGGTCGATATAGTCATTTCAAGATACCCCACCAAAAATTACCGTGAATATGCTCCTAATGATGATTTATACACTGAAATCGCACGCAGAAGAAAAGGTAAAGGGTATTTCGGAGTCGATCTAACCCGACTTCAGACTTTTGTTCTCATTTTTTCTTCGTTTCGCTTGGCTTTCCAGTGTACTGGCCTCGGCTGTGCCGCTCGAAGTTTCCCTGGTTCCGTTGTTGGGACTGCTCCTGCACTCTGCTGGTCGATGTCCCATTCGCCCACATAAAAAGCATTGCAACCCCTGTGTGGTATTGCTCCTCCTCGCTTCATTTCCGGAATTCCAATTCGGACGCTGCTGATTACTCCCACCGTTGAAGGGATTCCTTCCTTGGCTCCTTCCTTCTGTTGAATTAATCCTGGGACTACAGAAATTACAACCGCCTTTTCTCCTGGGCGGACCCGGGCGCCTTTTCGCTGGCTGTTTCATAGGCTGGTCTCATTCTGTGCCCCTAGGGCACTGCAGACCTGCTTCATGAGCATATGCTCGGCATTTTATACAGTAGGTCGCGTTTTTGCATGTAAACCACTCATCTCTTGCATGACCAGTTTTGTGGCAAAACGAACATGTGAGTGTCCTCTGTACAAACCGCCTGTCCTGATTTCTTGGATTCACGGCTCTGTTATCGGAGACACAGGGACTATACACTCCTCTGTATATGCTTGGGATAGAATTGCCAACTTCTTTATCTCCTACAGTAGCAGAGAACATATCCTGCCTGTTTCCTACCATATGTACCTCGCCCAAAACAGCCGTACTCAGCTCCACCAACAATTGCGCTCTTCGCTAATTCCTCCAAAGTTTCTGTTCGGCTATTCAGCATATGAATCCTTAGAGCGGGATAGCGGAGATCCACAACGAAAGCTGTTAACACTGACTTGTCAACTTCTTACAGCAGCGCTGTATATCAACACTATTGTACTTATGCCTATTATTTCCGTGGCCAGCATTTGAAGTGACCATAAACGCCTGGCAAAGGCTCCTATGTCCTCACTTGTCAGCTGATTCCCGATTCTGATTTCTTGGGTTAAGTCCTCCAGAGTTCTCTCCTTTAAGTAAGTTTTCCTTAGAAGTCCGTAAAGCTCGTTCCCACTGCCGAATTGCTTTGGCAGCACAAAGTTTTATGTAACTTCGAACAACCTCTGCTTTACACAGTCAAAGAAAGCTTGTAAGTCATCTGACCTTATGCTTCTCTTTGCAAGTTCACAACCTTGAATGGACCTATTGACTTCTGACCGTAAGACTTCTGATGCAGAACCAGTAAACACGGGTACTAGTCTGGCCACTGCCTTTGAGATTTTCTCTATACCCATTTTAGTGTTCGCTGAGGAAGACTGTCCTTCACTTGTTATTGGAATGTTTTCTAGACCAATTTCTTCCAGTTCTTGGAGGTACGTGACCAGTGACGGGCTCAAACTAATGAGTCTTCGACCGTCTGGTCGTGCAGGCGAATTGCGGTCTACAGTACTGGTGCCTTGCTGCTTTTTTATTGGTCCTTTTAGTAGAGATACCAGGCTTTTATTGTACATCGGTCTGCCTCTCCTTACTGAATACAATTGTTTATCAACCGATTTATTCCCTCGGATGACAAATATTCTGGCCAGCGAACTTCCGGAGGCAGTGCCAATACTCTCTGTGTATATATTTCCGAAGTAGATAATGACCTTGGTCTTGCCCAAATCGGTTCCACGCCTGTTGTTGTTATTTTTAACTCTAGATTCTCCTTTTCCAGAAATGAAAATGTAGCTTCCGTCTCCTCGAGTCTTCTAGAAAGCTCATTTGCTCTTTTACTCAGATAATCTCTGTCTGCTTGCAGATCCTCTAGCTGTCTGAAACTTTTCTATGCTCGGTTGTCTGATCTATTCTGAATGTCGGTCGGTGCCTGATCAGGTATCTCCAGAGGTGATGGATCCCCCTTGTGCTAGCTTGGGTCCAAAGCTCCTGAGCCTTGATTTAACTAGTGTTGAACTCAAACTGATCAAAAGCCTTTCTGTTCACAAACCTAAGTTTAGTTTCTAGAGACCTAAACTTATCCTTTGCTTCCCCTTCTTATGGTACGTGAACTTACCCTGGAGCCTCTATTTTCTCAAGGTGCGAGTGAAATTGTCTCAACCAAGCTGTTGCGAGAATAGCCTTTTGCGAAGTATTGATGATTTTTGCCCGACTTTCTCTTTTTACAACTTTATATCATTGACCTTGAAACTCTCTGCTAGAGTTTGCAACGCCGATATCTGCGTACGATAGTACTTATTTTCATTACGCTATTTACTGTCTTTTTGAAGTTCGTTATCAACTTCTGAATCTCCTTCCCTCCTACCTCCTGTGCTTTCAATAACTTGTTGTTCTTTTCAAACTAATTGTTCTTTTCAAACTAAAACGCGTAATAATTTTACAATAAACTGCTACTTAAAATAACTACTCAATAATAGAATGGCGATGGTGCGTTCTATAGGCCAACGTCCACCCAATAGCGGAACTGTAATACCCTAAAATTTACATAATAAACACTATAATACTTAACGCTCCCTAAAGGCATGTGCTAGAATTCTTTTAAATAGTTAACTACACCAGTTGAGTAGTATTTGTTAGGAGTTTGTGCTGAGAGGTAATTACGCGCAGGTAGCTTGATTTTGACTCATAACAATGCGATAGATCGAGGCGAAACACTTGCTGCATTCTGGCAGCTTATCGGATCAGTAAAACACTCACTTTGTTTTAGAATGGGCCACTACAAAGATGTTACACTCTATACGTAAACATCTCTTCTACAAACAGCTGTGCTAAGTGTTGAGTTCGGTAGCGAAGAAAATTTCCGTTGAAAGAAATGGCGTCCGCTCAATCAGCTGGTTGCAAAATATTCGGAAAATTATGATAAGTTATGTATTCGAAGGGCTGCAAGAACGCAACCATTTAAAAAAAAGTTGAAATTCGTCGCTCCGTGCAAGACAATTTGTTAAAATAATCAACTGTTTTGCAATGCGCCTTTGTTTATTTCTGTTCTGCTGTTTGTGGCTGTGAGTTAATTTTTTTTATAAAATATATCAAAATATTTTGTTTTTAATAGTTCTTTAGCACTTTTGCATTTGTGTAGATATGCTGGCACTTTGCTTATTGTATATTAGAATGCAAGACAGTGCAGAATCAAAATACATTTACATTATATATTTTATAATTATATATTTTGTGCAAAACGAGATGTCGTCCGAGACTCGCTCTAGCTTCGCGCTCTATCGTTATTGTATTTGGAACTTAAATTCATTTTTGAATTACATCCAAAAATGATAAAATTCTTCAGTTACACCCGTATGGTGTCTATCAGAGCACTCTATTTGGAAAAATGTTAAAATTCAAAGATTGTGGCGATAGAGGGACAAAATATTGTCGTTCTGCTCATCTGCGTCACAATATCAAACTTGCATTGGCGAGTTGTCAAACACGCAAATTTGTAAACAAAAATGTAAACATTGAAAATTAAAAAGAAATTTGTAAAATTAAAAAGAAAGAAATAATGAAACTCTTTTAGTTAAGTTTTTGTGTATTTTGTCTTACGTATGTCGGTATAAGGAAAATATAGCCGGCTAAATTTTCCAGTCCATCGTATTCCAAGTCGTCGAGATTCCTCTGTGCAATGTCCTCAGAATTCATTTTCATGGGTCTCAATATAACACCTGAAATAATTATTTATATACATTACGCAATTTTTAATTTACTAAACTTGATTTTTTTTTTAAATCTTAACATAATTGCGCCAGTTTGCTTAAGCCTTACACTTTACTCGTTTTATGCTGATGTATCGAAAATTTTTTAGGTTTCAAATATTTTTGGATTTTATCCATCAAAGGCTTCAGAAATGTGTTATTTAGTGTAAAATATTATATATCAGTTTTATTTTATTTATTAAGCACCTTCTCGTCGTAATGCTTACAACGAACTGCTTAAGTCTTATTTCTTAAATTATGAATAGGCAAATTGACCTTATTAAACAGCAATTATGATATACAGAGATCAACCCATACGCAGTCTATCCTCTACCTGCATTCCGTTCCCTAACTTATTTAGGAAAGAGTTTAGCTTTTTTTAATAGCTTTTTCATTCGCCTCATCGAAAACATCTTCTGCAACTGATAACAAGCCTTACTTTTGGGTGATATTGAAGCTTTATTTAGAAATTCAGCAAACAATTTTTTGTTTTCACGACGCTAAACTCGTTTGAATTTTCTTCTCCTGGCTTGTAAATTGATGGCACAGCGCCTCGCTTTAGCATCCATTTATTTCCAAACCTGCAAAATTTTTTAACACATTTTCATTAAAATAACCACAATGAACGAAATGAAAAAATTATATTTACCCATTTCAAACTTCAGGTTATTTTCAAAATCTTCACTTGCGCGCCAAATTTTAATCTGAAGGGAAAGTGAATAAACTCCACTCCGATGCCGGTTTTTGTAGCCATTAGTATAACCAGATACCGCACACTTCATTTTTTAGATTTTTTTGAAAGATTTCACTAATATAACTAAATGATTACAATTTATAATAAAAAAAACATTGGTCGCAATGCACATTTCAAAAAACTTTGATATTGTGTCGTCGTTGACTGAACAGCGAACTTTCAAAATCGAAAACAAAATTAACGGACCTGCGCAAAGCGCAATATCTTTATTCTATCATTCTTGAGTTACAACCGTTTGATATCCATAAATTGATATAGATCTCTTCTTCTTCCTCAACACCTGTTGAAAAATTTAATTTTTTTCCCTATCCAAGTGAAACAATAACACCACAATGTATAGCAGTCATGCTATGGTGAAAATATGAAATTTGGTCCGACTGACGTTAAACATGGGAGTAGAATTTAGAGTTTCGTTGTTTAAAGCCAAAAATTGTTTAAATTTCAAAATGGTTATATATATTGAATGGTATTTTTATGTTTCATACGAAGTTATATTTATATATATAAAAAATATAAATTTTTTTAAATTTTCCACCACCCACGTGGGCACACAAAATGCCGCGTTATCGAAATTTTGATGATAGATTCCCCTATAGGTCTATTTCACCCTTGACAATATAATGCAAAATAAAATTATCTGAATTTAAACAATATGCCAAAAATTAAATATAAGGTTCAAACTTATATACAAAATATTTTATAAAAATTTAATATATACTGTAGACTGATCCTGTGCGTAATTTATTGCTACTTTTGGGCTTACATTGTAATTTCCCATCTCTTAATGTCGGCATATTATGTTTTTAATTAAATTTAAATATGGAATAGCTTTTCGTTCCGAAACAAAATCAGTAAAAGCAAAGTTAATAAATTATAGCACAAGTGTAAACACAACAAATAATTACAGTAATTAAGTAGAATATTAATAATATACATAATAGATAATATGCATAATATGCATATATAGAGTGTATATAATTTGCACACCTTTAACGCTTGTATAGAGCATGCAAGTTCACAAACTTTTATTATATCATTTTGTAAGTTCTTGATCAATTCTAAATTTTCGAGTTGCATACATTTTGGAATTTATTGCACACCAGGTGTACCCTTTTTTAATACATTTTCTTAATTAGGGAGATGGTACGCCGACTTTTCGGTGGATCAGGGTGAGAGCTACAGGGTAAAGTCTCTCATCGCTTCCCACTGGGGGTTTCCAGAACGATCCTTGTTCCTGCTCAAACCAAGTCGACCCACAGCCTCCTCGTGGCGTCTCTGGATAGCTACCTCAACATCCGTTGGGAAGTGAACTAATGTGTGCGGCAAAACTACCCCTCATGCTCGTAGAAGTTGTGCGTCGGAATTGGAACCCACCGTGGAAAAATACACTTCACTGAAGACTACCAAAATGCCTCGGATAAGGATACCCAATTTTGATTACGACCCCTGCAGACGTACAATGGGCAACGACTTAAGGATATGCACCTGGAATGTCCGAACCCTCAATAGGGAAGGTGCCTCTATCCAGCTGAATGACGTCCTCATGAAATATAAGGCTGACATCACCGCATTATAGGAGATGCGATGGACGGGACAGGGTTGCTCTAAAAGAGCGTCCTGTGACATCTACTACAGCTGCCATGTGGATAGGCAGGAATTTGGCGTTGGATGCGCGGTCGGCAAGAGACTACGCCACCTTATCGGTTCATACCGTTAAATGAACGGCTGGCCACCATTCGCATTAGTGCGAAGTTCTTACACATAAGACTAATTTGTGCCCATGCTCCGATGGATGAGAAAGTTGATGTGACTAAGTATGCTTTCTACGCTCTCCTCAAACAAACATTCGAGCGATGCCCCCGCCACGATATTAAAATCGTGCTAGGAGACTTTAGGGCAAAGAAAGCATATTTAGTCCTACGATCGGAAAATTCAGTCTATACGAACAATGCTCCGATAATGGAATGAAACTGATCGACTTCGCGGCAGCAAGAAACATGGTAGTTAGTATACATTTTTTTACTTAAATTCTTATATTTATGATGGTATAAAATTGTCTTATTGTATAATTCACAATTAAATTCTTATACATAATTCTTATGTATATGCGCATTATACTAATTATTAAGTGTATTTAACCTATAATAATATAATTAATTTGTATATTTCTTTAATTGATTATTATGGAATTCTTTATGGATTCCATTTATATCTATTATAGTATTAACGCCTTTGCGTTCAATTACATTATACGGTCCTTTGTACGGATATTGATGCTAAGTCTATTTTCTACTCTAAGTAAAACTAAATCTCCAATATCTACTTCTAATTTATTGCAATTTATTTTGTTATTAGCATGTACACGCTTTTTTTATTGCCGTTGCAATATTGTATGCTCGAGTAAGTGCATGGCTCAACTTGGCCTTGAATTCATTCATATAATTTTTGTTATTTATATGTTCATTGTTTACACTCTCATTTTTGTGAGTGTCAATATCAATTGGTAACTGTGCCAGTGTACCATATACAAGTTCATATGGCGAATAACCAGTGCCAATGTGCGGTGTTTTGTTATACGCAAACGAAAAGTATTGTATTTGTGAATCCCATTGATTATTTGCATTATTTGTCAGCAGAAACTCATTTAATACTCTGTGATTTCGTTCTAAAGCGCCTATAGTTTGATGGTGGTACGGAGTTGAAAACATTTGTTTTATTTTAGCTCAACAGCTCATTTTTGAATTCTGTGCCACAATCTGATTTTAAAATTTTAAAATGGCCGTAATTAAGTATAAACTGTTCAACTATTGTGCGTGCAACAGTCGTTGCGTCTTTAGCTTCATTGGATATAATACAACGTATTTAGTTAGCTCCCATTGCATTGTTAGAAAGTATCTGTACCCGTTAGCTATTCGCAATGGTCCTACAATATCTATTGAAATTGTCTCAAAACTTCGTGTGTGGTGTGTCAGTTATTGTTAAGGGTTCTTTAGTCTGGTTTGTTTACTCATTTTACATATTTCACATGTGGATACAAAATCGTTAACCATACGACTCATATCTTTCCAAATATATCTTTGCTTAATTTTTATTAGCATTCTTCTTATACCTGCATGACCTCCATGCATAGAGTTGTGATAATTATCAATTATTTTATATTTTTCTAACATATTGTCTATATGTTTTGGGCTTTTATCAATTAAAATATTCATTTTGGGGTCTTTTACCCATGCATAACTTTTCTTAAATTCATCCACCGTGTACAAAGTGAAAATTATATCATTATTTGTAATGGCTATTATATTTGACTCATAACAATGCGATAGATCGAGGCGAAACACTTGCTGCATTCTGGCAGCTTATCGGATCAGTAAAACATTCACTTTGTTTTAGAATGGGCCACTACAAAGATGTTACACTCTATACGTAAACATCTCTTCTACAAACAGCTGTGCTAAGTGTTGAGTTCGGTAGCGAAGAAAATTTCCGTTGAAAGAAATGGCGTCCGCTCAATCAGCTAGTTGCAAAATATTCGGAAAATTATGATAAGTTATGTATTCGAAGGGCTTCAAGAACGCAACCATTTAAAAAAAAGTTGAAATTCGTCGCTCCGTGCAAGACAATTTGTCAAAATAATCAACTGTTTTGCAATGCGCCTTTGTTTATTTCTGTTCTGCTGTTTGTGGCTGTGAGTTCATTTTTTTTATAAAATATGTCAAAATATTTTGTTTTTAATAGTTCTTTAGCACTTTTGCATTTGTGTAGATATGCTGGCACTTTGCTTATTGTATATTAGAATGCGAGACAGTGCAGAATCAAAATACATTTACATTATATATTTTATAATTATATATTTTGTGCAAAACGAGATGTCGTCCGAGACTCGCTCTAGCTTCGCGCTCTATCGTTATTGTATTTGGAACTTAAATTCATTTTTGAATTACATCCAAAAATGATAAAATTCTTCAGTTACACCCGTATGGTATCTATCAGAGCACTCTATTTGGAAAAATGTTAAAATTCAAATATTGTAGCGATAGAGGGACAAAATATTTTCGTTCTGCTCATCTTCGTCACAATATCAAACTTTTATTGGCGAGTTGTCAAACACGCATTAAATTTGTAAACAAAAATGTAAACATTGAAAATTAAAAAGAAATTTGTAAAATGAAAAAGAAAGAAATAATGAAACTCTTTTAGTTAAGTTTTTGTGTATTTTTTCTTACGTATGTCGGTATAAGGAAAATATAGCCGGCTAAATTTTCCAGTCCATCGTATTCCGTCGAGATTCCTCTGTGCAATGTCCTCAGAATTCATTTTCATGGGTCTCAATATAACACCTGAAATAATTATTTATATACATTACGCAATTTTTAATTTACTAAACTTGATTTTTTTTTAAAATCTTAAAATAATTGCGCCAGTTTGCTTAAGCCTTACACTTTACTCGTTTTATGCTGATGTATCGAAAATTGTTTAGGTTTCAAATATGTTTGGATTTTATCCATCAAAGGCTTCAGAAATGTGTTATTTAGTGTAAAATATTATATTTCAGTTTTATTTTATTTATTTAGCACCTTCTCGGTATAATGCTTACTCACTCACATCACCTGGGAGACAGCTGATTTTATTGCGGGCGCACATCATCGCTTCATTGCAGTAAATTATAGCAGATAATTGCTAGAAGTGCATGTAATTGTAGCTTTTAAGTATTAGTGGGGCACTGCGCTGCCGACAGCCTTGACCGTAAGTCTCGTACCATTGTAGGTGAACAATTAGCCTACGCCGTGGCCGTGGCCGGTATTTTACCGTGTTAACGGGTCCATAGCTGTTACCGTGGGGGCACCCACACCCACATTGGTGAAATTGTGGCACGAGTCCTGTACAGCTAGGTTTGCAGTCCGCAGCTCACAGCGCTGCCGGCGCCTTTTACAGTCAATCGCGTGACCGTGTTTATGCATCTTTTTTGTATTGTTATTCCGTCGCGGGTATTATTCTATTTCCCGAGTGTAGCTCCTTGGCGTTTTTGTTCGTGAAGCGTTCATTGCACTAACAGCTCTAGTGGGTTAAATAATCATAAGTGGTCTTAGCAGGTGCAGCAAGAAGTGCCGAATACGTATATTCCGAGATCTCCGGGTAGCACATACTTCGTAGCTCACAGCGCTGCTAACTGTCTGTACGGTAATCGGTTTAACGTTACAACTACTGATTGTTGCTAACGCAGTCTGCCAACTTTCGGGTTTCTTCCCATTTCGGTCTTACCATTACCACTTTACTTGTAAACCCTTGATCGACGCGAAGTAAGGGTCACGGTCAGCAGCTCACAGCGCTGCAGACGTTTTGTGTATTTTATATTGGCCATTTCTTCCAAATATTGATGTCTGATCATTCAGCTCCGTTGCTGCTGCCTTGGCTTCGCGTAATCCATTCCTACTGGGAACTTTCTTTTACGTTGTGTGGACTTTTCAATGATAATAAGGCGGGTGTTACCTCACGTCATTACGTCAGCGGGACAGTTGTGTACACATATAGCTGGGTAACTGGGTGTATCGACGTGAACCATATAGTGTTTTCCCGTGCTCTGCTCGCTGTTTGCCATTATTGAGCTGCGTTCTCAGGTCAAACGTTCTGCGACTATGCTTACTCTGCTTATAGACGCGGCAGATAGCCTGACCGCATTTGTCACTGAGTTCAAGCGAAACTCTTCCGCCTCCCAAAACCTTGAGTATCTTCGCCTTGATCTGACTGAATTGGCAGACCTATGGCAGGCGTTAAAGGAAACGTAAGCTACAGCGGTCACTGAAACGAACTTAAAGGAGAAACGCACAGCCATTAAAGAGTCTATACGGCAACGATTCGCAGCAAATTTATAAACAGGGTCATGCTCGAATCAGTGGTCTGATGCAATATCTGACCGTCGCTCCAGCGGTGCCTCCCGAGGCGTCTGCTGCGCTTTCCTCTCAGTCACATAGTATCCCGGTGCCTCCCTGTGATATTGAGATTTTTGGGGGGGAGTACTCCAAGTGGATAACCTTCCGGGATATGTTCACGGCGCTCTTACTTCGGAACGCTCGTCTATCTAACATCGAACGACTGTACCACCTAAGGGCAAAGACTAGGGGGGAGGCGCGAGAAATCGTGGACCAATGTCAACAGCTCTCGACGGACGTCGAAGAGGATCTACCCCTAGTAGCCCAGGTATTGCGTGAATGCATGTATGTGGACGACGCCTTGGTCGGCACACATCATGTAAACGTGGCGATACAGACTCGAGATGAATTGATCTGTGCACGCGACTCTGCCGGCTTTTCCATGCGGAAGTGGACAACTAACACGGAAGCCATTCTCTCCTCTCTGCCTCCGGATCACTTGCTCCGACAGGAGTTCCTGAAGCTGGATGAAGCCAGTCTAACCAAGACATTAGGATTTCGGTGGAACGCAAAGGCTGACCATTTCTATTTTCACCTTCAGTCCATTTGCTTCGACCCACGAGCCACCAAACGCAAGGTGTTATCGATTATAGCCCAACTTTTTAATCCTGCAGGATGGCTGGCACCCGTTGTGATCGTGGCCAAGAGCGCTGTATGTGCGATGCCAGTGCGGCGATACCGTCACGTCCCACTAGTTAGTGGCTAAATCGCGTGTGGCACCTCTTAACACGTTGTCCTTACCCCGCTTAGAACTCTGTGGCGCAGTATTGTTATCCGAGCTGGTAGCAGCACTTCGAATAAAGGTGGGAATCACCTCCGGCAACTTGTTCTGTTGGAAGGATTCGACAATAGTATTAGCTTGGTTCCATAAATCCCCTCATACATGGAAAACCTTCGGAGCGAATCGGGTTACGACCATTTCAAACAAAGTAGGTGTGGAATGCTGGAGACATGTCAAGTAACCACGGCAACGCTTGTCCACAACCATTTGTGGTATAACGGCCCGGGATGGCTTACCCACGACCCAAATTCCTGGCCTCAGCCTTCGGAGAGCACTAGCCCGGACGCCCTGGAGGAACAGCGCAACGTGGCCACGCATACGATCCAGGTCAAACAGCACGACGACTTGATGATGCGTTTCTCATCGCTGCCGCGAGCACTGCGGGTAGTTTGTTATATCAAGCGCTTCTATAGACACACTACGCGAGGGCTGCACGACCACGCCCCACCCCGAGGTCGCTCTGTCACGAATGCAGAGATCGCTGCCGCTGCACTTCTCGTAGCGACCATAACTGAGAAGACGTACTACCCCGAGGAATATGGGTGCCTTCAGAGTGGACAACCCATCTCAAATTCAAGCTCTCTGCTCACCTTGAACCCCTTTCTTCATTCAGATGGGTCGATTCAAGTGAACTGACGGCTCGCGCATTCCACTCAAATCCCGTTCTCCGAAAGACACCCACAAATTTTGACCTATCACGGACAGTTTACGCGACTGCTGGTTGCATTCATCCATCAAACCTCGTTGCATGGGGGAAAACAGCTCAAGCTTCGGCTCCTCCGAACCCAATACTGGGTTCCACGCGCGAAGGTTCTAGTCAAGGGCACCATTTTAAGGTGTAAAACTTGCCTGATCGAAAAGAAGCGCAGATTGAGCCAAATCATGGCGCCCTTGCCCCCGGAACGCCCCACCCTATCTCGTCCTTTCAGCACCGCGGGGGTTGACTTTACGGGTCCTTTTGAAATTAAAACATTTGAAGGGCGGGGGTATAAAATGTCAAAAGGGTATGTGTTTATCTTTGTGTGTTTCGGCACCAAAGCTGCCCACTTAGAAGCGACTACCGATTTAACTACCCAGGCTTTTTAGCCGCCCTGATGGGTGGTATTAGTTTGCAACGGTATTTTCCTGCGTCGAGGCATGTCTGAACTCTCGACCGATTAGCGCACTTAGTGACGATCCCGACGACCTCCAGCCACTTGCCCCAGGGCACTTTCTTGTAGGGGGACCACTTCTCGCACTAGCCGTGTTGGAGGAGTCCACCCCTTTTCTTTCCTTACTTAATCGATGGCGTAGGCTTCAAGTTCTCTCCCAACAGTTTTCAGTATGCTGGAAACTTGAGTATCTTCTGGAGTGCCAGCGCAGGACAAAGTGGAAGACCATCCAAGAAAATGCAGCGAAAGGAGATCTGGTGGTATTGCAGGATGACCACGTTCCACCCAACGAATGGCGATTGGGAAGGATCACCGAGGTCCACCCGGACTCAGTCGGTAGGGTGAGAGTGGCGAATGTGCGGACAGCACGCGGAGTCGTTACAAGGCCCATCACCAAGATGGTTCTACTCCCTCGAGCGGGAGTGCAGGCTGAGTAACCCCGGCATCCGGCCTTTTGGCCATTTCTGTAGCTAGTCCAACTCTCCGTAGCTTCTACATTTAGTTCGTAGTCTTTCCTCGCTATATAAATATTTTAAATATCACTCCTCGTATCTTCTATATTGAGTCCTTAGTCTTCCTCGCTAAACTGTAGACGTAGATCTCGCATGGCTCTACCACGGGATAGAACTGTAGCACCCTACGTAGTCCTGGAAACGTTGGCAGCTACTTCTCCTATTATTAACTTTCTCGTAAGTCTATCTCGTAAGCTCCTATGACTGATGACTAATAATAATTTTTATTTCCACAGACCTTCCCATCTTGCCGTACTGACTGGCGGGGCAAACAATATATCGGCCTCTGTCCCAGTTGTGCTTCTAGGTTCCAGCTAGTGTTCCCAGCTCCCGTGATGTTGCAGGGGTCGACGCCATTTCGAAACCTGGGGGCAGCGACGCCGTCTCGCGCCCACGATGCAGCGACAATATCCAGCGCCACAGCGGCTGGTACGCCATCACGCACCCGCGCCCAATCTGCACCACCTGTAGCGCGTTCCCCACCAGTGGGGCCGACGAACTCCCATCTTCCCCGTAACCAGGGGTCGGCGCCAACTCGCGCCACCTCGCGCCACGGTAGCAGAGGCGCCATGCCGCGTCCGCAAGCCAAGAAGATCCCTCCGCCGCCACAACCAGGGGGTTCCGCCATCTCGCGCCCCAACCACAGCAGCAGCAGCGACGCCTCAGGAAGCGGCTCCACATCGCCCGTGCGAGATGCGTAAGCCACAACATCGTCGTCTTCGTCGCTTCTTGCAACTGTCGACATGGCGCAGAAGAGGAGTCGCCGTCAGCTGCAAGTTGTGCTATGTGTGCCTGGGGGTGAAGCATTTCACCCACAATTGTAGGTGTATTGTCACCAGGATTCTCGCGGTGCCACCAGCAGCACCTCCTTCACTAAGGGGTGCTTCAGGGCAGGAGCCGGCGGGAACGGGCCATCTCTCTTGCAATCTTGCAAAGGGGCGGCATGTTCACGCCGGATCCCTCCTGACGATGGTCGTGACCTGTTCACTGGCATCATGGCGTTTTGTGTGGGACTCAGTGCGGAGAGAATTCCCCTCATTAAGTCCCGCCAAATAGCACAGCAGGCCACGGCCATCTTTTTGCTATGCGAATGCCGGCATGGGAGAGAGGAGAGCCGGCGACGAGTTCACAGTTAGTGACAAACCGTCTGTTGACCGTGCCATCACGCAAAGTTAAATCATTAACTCAGCACAATTTTGTATGCCTATCATAGAAAATACTGTACAAGCAAATTTATATTCACTTATTGTACAGATCATTACCCTTACCATCTCTTATGAGTAAAACAAACTGTATTAACAGCTCTTGTCATGAAATGAACGCCTGCAAGAGAAGCTTGTCAAACCGAGTAGTTCTGAAGATTACATCCATTTACGAGACGCAATCGTTAATGATGGTAACGTGAATCCAAACGAATTGGGAAGAATGGTCATATTACCGTCTATATTTACCGGGAGTCTACGGCACATGCATGAATACGCACAAGATGTGATGACATACGTTCGCGCATATGGTCGTCCAGATTTGTTCATCACATTTACATGCAATCCAACATGGGATGAAATTAAAGAACTTCTGTTAGCTGGACAATCATCTTCGGACCGCATGACATTACCGCTCGCATATTTAAACAAAAATTGAAATCTTTTATGGATTTTATTATAAAGGATAACGTTTTTGGAGAGACACGCTGCTGGATGTATTCCATTGAATGGCAGAAAAGAGGATTGCA
Source organism: Clusia tigrina (assembly GCA_920105625.2). NCBI lineage: Eukaryota > Metazoa > Arthropoda > Insecta > Diptera > Clusiidae > Clusia > Clusia tigrina. The sequence continues at coordinate 65,351,540 of OV050030.1, forward strand.
ACGTGCACATATTTTGTATTGGTTAATCAACAAAATAACGCCAGATCAAATTGACCAAATCATCTTAGCAGAAATACCAGATAAGGACATTTATCCAGAAAATATGATTCATGGTCCATGTGGCGCATTCAACAATAATTCACCATGCATGTCTGATGGGAAACGATACCCAAGAAAATTGGTTTCTGATACCATCACTGGCAATGACGGATATCCACTGTATCGTCGACGATCAGTTCAGGATGGCGGCAAATCCATCGTTAAGAAAGTACGTAACGTTGATGTCGAAGTCGATAATCGTTGGGTTTTGCCATATTCACCGTTGCTCTCAAAGACCTTCAAAGCACACATAAATGTTGAGTATTGCAATTCAGTGAAGTCCATCAAATACATTTGCAAATATGTCAACAAAGGAAGCGACATGGCAGTCTTCGGAGTAGGGAATGTGGCCGCACCGCTCGATGAAATTAACCAATACCAAATTGGACGCTACATTAGCATTCCAATCCATGAACGACAGCCAACAGTAGTACACTTGGCTGTGCATCTCGAGAATGGACAGCGCGTGTACTTCACAGCAGATAATGTACGTGCAAGAGTATTGGTTCCACCGGCAACAACTTTAACTGCATTTTACTCATTGTGCCAAATTGATATTTTTGCAAAAACTCTATTTTATTCTGAGGTACCAAATTCTACACATGGAATGGATCGCCTAAAAAGTTTCAACGTCGCAAAAAAGGTAAAGCAGTTGAAGGACATCACAATTTGTATTCCAGTGACGCGTTGAGTCGTCTGTACACTGTTCACCCGAACAATACAGAATGCTTCTATCTGCGATTGCTGTTAATCAATGTACGTGGACCGACATCTTTCCAAGATTTAAGAACAGTGAACGGTCAGCTGGGCGCCACTTATCGTCAAGCTTGCCAGGAACTAAATCTTCTTGAGAATGATAAACATTGGGACACTGCACTCGCTGATGCCTCGAATACTGCTCGACCACAGCAAATACGCACGTTATTTGCCATATTATTGACAACCTGCTTCCCATCTAATCCAAAAGATCTTTGGGAAAAATACAAGGACTACATGAGTGAAGATATTCTACATCGTTTCCGCGCTACAAATCAAAATCCGGACCTTCAATTCACACCAAACGTGTATAATGAGGCATTGATTTTGATTGAAGACATATGTTTGACAATCGCTAACAAGGCACTGGTGCAACTGGGAATGCCTGATCCGAACCGACCAGCGAACGATCTTTTCGATCGTGATTTGCAACGAGAAACACACTTTGATTCTGACGAACTGGGGACATTTGTGGAAAAAAAATTTTCCGCAGTTGCTTCCAGAACAACGCATTGCGTATGACAGAATTATGCATGCAATCACAGAACAAAGCGGTGGACTGTTTTTCATAGATGCGCCCGGTGGTACAGGCAATACTTTTCTTCTTTCACTCATTTTGGCAACCATACGATCACAAAATAATATTGCACTGGCATCTGGAATTGCATCATCTGGAATTGCGGCAACTCTTTTGGATGGTGGCCGAACAGCGCATTCAGTATTAAAACTGCCATCGAATTTAAAAAACACTGAGGCACCAACATGCAACATCAGCAAGAACTCTGGAATGGCCAAAGTACTCCAAACGTGTCAAATTATCATATGGGATGAATGTACAATGTCTCACAAGAAAGCATTGGAAGCGCTTGATCGTACACTGCGACATTTGAGAGGATACGCACGGATCTTCAGTGGCGCACTCATTTAATTGTCTGGTGATTTTCGACAAACACTGCCGGTTATACCACATTCTTAATGCATGTCTCAATTCATCAGCTTTATGGCGTCATTTACAGAAATTGACTTTGAATACCAACATGCGTGTACAACTACAACGGGATGCATCGGCTGGACATTTTGCAAAACAATTAATGGATATTGGAAATAGGCGAATGCAAATTGATGAATCTACGCAATGTGTCACCTTGCCAGCAAACTTTTGTAAGATCACAGAAAGCATAAACGAATTGGTGCAAAAAACTTTCCCAAACATTGCACAGAACTACAAAAATCATAAGTGGCTCAGTACACGTGTTATATTAGCGGCCAAAAACATCGATGTCAATACCATCAACTTCAATATTCAGAATGGAATACCCGGCGAAACGACAATATATAAGTCCATCGATACTGTGGTGAATCAAGATGAAGTTGTCAACTATCCAACTGAATTCTGGAACTCGCTTGATTTGCCCGGCATACCACCGCACGTTCTTACATTGAAAATTGGCGTACCCATCATTCTTCTTCGAAACATAAATCCACCACGACTTTGCAACGGAACCAGACTCTCAGTCAAGAAAATGATGAACAATGTTATCGAGGCAACAATTTTGACTGGAAAATTCAAAGGTGAAGACGTACTGTTGCCACGTATCCCAATGATCCCAACAGATATGTCATTCGAATTCAAACGTTTGCAGTTCCCGGTGCGACTCGCTTTCGCAATAACTATCAACAAAGCACAAGGACAATCGTTGCAAGAGTGTGGATTAAATTTGGAATAGTCAACTTATTAATCTTTGCACTTTTGTCTTCATAAAACTTAAAATTTCTCATATTCTTGACGTCATTATTGAGTTACATTCAATGAATTGCTCTTTATCTTTGGCAATCTTCTGTGCCATGCCCCTTGTTATTATTAATGCCCTTTTCTCTGTACTATCATCTTCTTTAGGTATCATCTCTTTCCGTATTTCTGAGTTCAAATTGATGCGTGAAAGTGCATCTGAATTAGTATTCATTTTTCCTTTCTTGTATATATAATATCAAAATTATAATCATATAAATCTAAGCGAATACGCGTCATCTTCGAAGATGGATTTTTGTGCGAAAATAATGAAATTAATGGTCTATGATCTCTCACCACTGTAAATTTATGTCCATATATATCGGGGTTTTCAATAAGAGCGCTACAAAAGTTTTTTTAAATAAAACAAAACCGGTTTTAGATATCAATGAAATTCTTTATTTCTGTGAAACTACGTTCGATGCCATTATGTATGGAACTCGATTTCTTTTGCATGGCCGCTTGCAGAAGTCCAGACGGTGAACCCAATTTTCAACGGTTTTCCAGCATAAATCGGCAGATACTGCTGCAACTTCACGTTCGATATTCGTACGAAGTTCATCAATCGTCGCTGGCTTGTTGGCATAGACCATAGACTTGACGTAGCCCCACAGGAAATAATCTAACGGCGTCAAATCGCACGACCTAGGCGGCCAATCGACTGGGCCATTTCGTGAGATAACACGTTCACCAAACTTGGTTTGCAGTAAATTGATTGAGGCATTCGCTGTGTGGCTTGTGGCGCCGTCCTGTTGGAACCAAAAGTCCTCCAAGTCCATATTATCCAATTGGGGCCAAAAATATTCGGTTATAATTGAACGGTAGCGATTCGCATTCACAGTAATGTGCCGGTCTTGATCATCAGTTGAAGTACGGCCCAATGACGCCGCCGGCCCATAAGCCGCACCAAACCTTGATTTTTTCGGGATGCAATGATGACTCATGGAGTAATTGTGGATTGCTGTCTAACCAATAACGCATATTTTGCTTATTGACGAAGCCATTCAGCCAGAAATGAGCTTCATCATAAATTGGACGTAGCGCTCTTAAAGTTGAGGCGACTGACTCCGATTTTCGGTAGTAAATTTTAATAATTTCGACTAATTGTTGGCTCGTATATCTTTGCACGATGAAATGGCAAACCTTACTGAAGAGAAATGTCAAAAGAGCGGGAAAAAATATGGCGTCGTTTGCTGTCACTATCGATTTACTTTTGTAGCGTTTCTTTTGAAAAATCCTTTATAAGGTCTAAAAAATGTATACCTCAATGTATTGCTAACAGTTCCTTTTCAATAACAGATTTATTCATGTCATGCTTCTGGAGTGTCTTGCTGGCGTACGATAATGGGAAATCATTCCCAATATCGCCTTGTGACAATACCGCTCCGAAAGCCATAATTTGATACATCTGTCGTTAAAATAAAAGGTCTATTAAAATCTGGGCATTGCAATACAGGTGGATTAATTAATGTGTCTTTAAGAGTGTTAAATGCTGTCTGACAGTCTTGTGTCCAATTAAATTTCGTATTCTTCAGTAATGAGTTTAAACATCGTGCAATATCTGCAAAATCTGGAATAAAACGTCGATAATAGTTGCAAAATGCAACAAATCTTCGTACTTCATCGACATTGGTGGGGACTGGATAGTCTCTGAACACTTTGTGCTTAGCTGGATCTACACCGTTTCTTGTAATTAAATGGCCTAGATAAATGACTTCTGGTCTCAAGAAATTACATTTTTGTGCATGAAGCTTCAAATTGTATTTTTTAATCTACTAAGTACTTTTTTCAGGTTGTCATTATGGCGATGTAAGCTACATCCATACACAATTATGTCGCCAACGTACAAAAATGCTTCAGATTCCAAACCTGTTAATGGAATTGTTAACATTCTTTGGAAACTATTCGACGATATTTTGAAACCAAATGGTAACCGTTTAAATTGATAATGACCATTACTTGTTGAAAAAGCTGTCAGTGGGCGTGAATTTTTGTTCAATTCCATCTGATGGATAGAACTTGTCATATCTAGTGTAGAAAACCATTTCCCTCTACCTAACTTGTCTAAAACATCTTCTAGTCGAGTGAGAGGAAATTTATCATTCACTATTCTATCGTTAAGTCGTCTAAAATCAACAACTACTCTCCATTTATTTTTGTCTTCTGTACCCTTCTTTGGTACTAGCAGTAACGGTGCATTATACCGGCTGACTGAAGATTCAATTATGCTATCAGCAAGCATTTTTCTCACTTGCTGCTTAATAGAGTCAGTGTGAGATTCTGGAATTCTGTAGTGTTTTATATAGACTGGTGTCTTGTCGACTAATTCTATGCTCTGTTTATAGAAATTATTTGTTGTGAGTGGTTCATCGTCAAGATGAAATACTTCATGAAACTCACAAAATATGTCGGAAACCGACTTAGCTGCTGTCGTCGTTTGAAGTAAGCAACTTTTGTGTTTCTTAAAAATGGAAGAAGCGAATTTCGTGCAGTGATTAAACACTACTATTTGAATAGTTCATACTGTTCGGACGTGTTTTTGTACGCTCAGTATTTAATCGGATTTACATATTTCTCAAATATTATTTTGTTGTGTTAATATTATCAATTAAATCAAAATAATCTCGAGAAATTTAACAGTTCGTTTAATAAATGAAATACATATATGAAATATAATTCAAAAAGTAAACACTAAAAATATAATCATAAATATATACATAAAGCTATGAGTGTCGCTCACTCTCCTCATAGAGAGCGTCGGGACTCGGTGCATATACCCGTTGCACCAAGCAATAACACTACAACAATACAATACGGCATATTATCGGCAACAACAATGCCACTAGCAGAGTCATCATCGGTGTCAGTAGCAGCGTCGGCAACAGCAGCGACCTCAACAGAAAAGTCGATCCCAGCAACTGTCGCTACAGGAAAGAGCGCGATGACTTTCGTCGAAACAACAACGAAGGCAAGGCAGCCCAGCATAGCGCCGTCACCAAACTCAGCACCAGTAAGGAGTCCAGCAACAATGCCTCTGCAGGCGGTAATAAACGGTGAGGTAAAGAAAATAAAAAAAGTGGCGGTAGTGCAGACTGGTATTGACCGCTACATAAACATTAATATTAAAAGAAAGATAAGTCCACAAAAGGTCATGGGCGTCGCCAAAAGGGCAAACACAACAAACTCAGGTGCTCCTCTGGAGAATAACAGATTTGCACTTCTTAGTGTAGAGAATTCTACTACTACATCGAAAGGTGAACCTGTAGTCAGTAATGCCAGACCGCCACCAATTTACCTGCGCGAGCGTAGTTCTAATCAATTAGTATTGAACATCGCAAATATTATAGGCACAAATAATTTTCACATTGTGCCTCTTAGAAAAGGTAGTATTGAGGAGACAAAGATACAGGCATATAGTGAAAAGCACTATCGTGATATTATAAATTTTTTAACGGGGAACAAGAAAAGTTATTATTCCTATCAGCTAAAGAGCTCAAAAGGCCTTGTTATTGTTTTAAAAGGAATCGAAGCCACAGTAGATTCTGGCGATATTAAAGAGGCTCTTGAAGAGCAAGGGTTCCCCGTTAAGGTTGTGATAAATATTGTGAATAGAAATAAGGTTCCACAACCTATATTTAAAGTTGAACTGCTCCCCAACTCAACCCAGCTTAAAAAGAACGAGACGCACCCAATATATAACCTAAGATATCTTTCACACCGCAGAATTACGGTTGAAGAACCGCACAAACATAACGGCCCAATACAATGTATGAATTGTCAAGAATTCGGCCACTCTAAATCGTACTGCACTCTGCGCAGTGTTTGTGTAGTTTGCGGTGATCTCCACCCTACAAGTACTTGCACCTTAGCTAAAACTGACACATCCGCAAAGAAATGTAGTAACTGTGGTGGTAGCCACACGGCAAATTACAGAGGTTGCCCTGTATATAAAAATCTAAAATCAAAACTGTCGCAGAGTATACAATTAAAACGTAGCTTATCCCCAAATCCTATTTATATCCAGCCTGCCACCTCAAATCCTCAGATAGGTGACCCTATTATGCAAAAACCTAATTCTGGTCAAGCAACCTACGCAAGTGTTCTGCAGGGTAACGTACGGCAAGTTAACAATAACAATGCATCTAATAGTGGAGTAGAAGCCATGATCCTAAATCTTACTCAGTGTATGACTCAATTCATGTCTACAGTGCAAAAAATGCTACAAGATTTAATTAAAGCTCAAAATCAGATGATTCAAACTCTTGTAAATAAAAAATGAGTTTGTTAAAAATATGTTTATGGAACGCAAACGGTGTTAACCAGCATAAACTAGCCCTTAATAAGTTTCTACATGACCACGAAATTGATGTTATGCTTTTGTCTGAAACACATCTCACAAACAAATACAACTTTCATCTCCCAGGCTTCAAATTTTATAACACAAATCATCCTGATGGTAAGGCACATGGCGGTACGGCTATTCTAATCAGAAATCGGCTTAAGCATCATCTTATGCAATCGCATTCGATGCAATGGATGCAAGCTACATCAGTATCTATTAAAAATCGTGGCAAAGACCTGACGCTTTCAGCTATATACTGCCCACCCCGTTTTACTGTAACAGAAACTCAATTTAAAGAACTTTTTGATTCCCTTGGTGATAGATTTCTAGCTGGCGGTGATTATAATGCGAAACATAAACACTGGGGCTCTCGCCTAATTAATCCAAAAGGCCGACAATTGTACAATGCAATAACTAACAGACATAGTAAATACGATTTTGTCTCACCAGGACAGCCCACTTATTGGCCAACAGACCCAAAGAAAATTCCTGATCTTATTGATTTTGCTATTTCTAAAAATATAGATAGGTCTTTAGTATCAGCGGAAACCTGTGTCGATCTGTCCTCTGATCACTCGCCTGTAATAATCAACCTTTATGAACAACCAGAATATACAAGCCCACAGTTTCGCCTAGGGACCAACCAAACCGATTGGTTAAAATACAAAAAGTATATTAGTAGTCATATCTCTACAAGAGTTGAGGTAAAACATGCAGATGATATAGATAATAATATTGATATTTTCAACTCCATGCTAGCGACTGCAGCCGTAGTGGCAACGCCAAAAAATACTTCTAGAAAGTGCAAGTATGCCTGTACAAATAGCCAAATTGAAAAACTTGTAGCACAGAAACGACGGCTGCGCCGAGAATGGCAGAAACATCGCTCACCCATCTCTAAATACAATCTTAAAGCAGCCGAAAGGGCGCTTAATGATGCTCTTACAAAGGAGGAAGATAAAAACCTAAAAGAGTACCTGAAGAAGGTAACCCCAAATTCTACCGAAAGGTATTCCCTTTGGAAGGCATCTAAAAACTTTAAGCCTCCAATGGAAGGTGTAAAACCTATAAGAAACCCGAACGGCGCGTGGGCTCAAAGCGATCAAGAAAAAGCACTCTGCTTTGCACAACATCTATGCAACGTGTTCCAGCCGAATATGGCTACAAAGTCCTTTGCACTGCCTGCCTTACCTTGCAGTACTGAGATTGCTCAGCCAATTAAAATTTCCCTTCCAGAAATAACCAAACAAATTAAACAACTGAATCCAAAAAAATCACCTGGATTCGATAATATTACCCCGAAAATGCTAAAACAGTTACCAGATTCTGCATCAGCATTTCTCTGTAAGCTTTTTAACGCAATCTTGGGCATCGGTTACTATCCGAATGCATGGAAGAAGTCTCAGATATGTATGATAGCTAAACCTGGAAAAGACGCAACGCTACCGTCATCATATAGACCTATCAGCCTGTTGCCTTGCCTTTCCAAATTGTTTGAGAAACTACTATTAAAGAAACTATCTGCTTTTCTTCATGAACATAGCGTAATACCGCAACACCAATTCGGTTTTCGCGAAAAGCACAGCACTATTGAGCAAGTCAATCGAATTTCAAATGAAATAAGAAAAGCATTTGAACTCGGGGAGTTTTGCTCTGCAATATTCCTTGACGTGGCTCAAGCATTTGATAAGGTATGGCATCAAGGACTGATGTTCAAAATCAAAAACTTTCTTCCAAAAAGCTATCATAAAATTCTTGAGTCTTATTTATCCAATAGACGTTTCAGGGTAAAAGTAAACGAATTCATTTCCGAAGATTTTCCAATTTTAGCCGGTGTGCCCCAAGGTAGCGTTCTAGGCCCTACATTATATGTAATATTCACATCTGATACTCCTATAAGTGAAAGCACGCTCATTTCAACATTTGCGGATGATACCGCCATACTCAGTTGCAATAAATGTCCGATAAAGGCGTCGAGAGCTCTACAAGAGCACTTAGTTAGGGTAGAAGAATGGTTAGGAATGTGGCGTATAAAAGTCAATGAGCAAAAAAGCAAAAACGTAACATTCTCTTTGAGGCCTGGTACGTGTCCAGCCATTCGGCTCAATAATATTGAGATTCCACAAGCTAATGAAGTCACCTATCTCGGCATTCATTTAGACAGGCGCTTAACTTGGCGTACGCACATTTCAACTAAAATTTTAAATATGAAGTTGAAGGTCGCCAAGCTGCATTGGCTAATAAACCACAAATCTACCTTAAGCCTAGAATACAAAAGCCTCCTATACAATGCAGTTATTAAGCCGATATGGTTGTACGGGATTCAACTGTGGGGTAATGCATCCGCTTCTAACATTGCCATAATTCAAAGGTTTCAGTCGAAGATACTTAGGTTAATAACAGGTGCTCCATGGTACATGCGTAACAAAAATATTCACAAAGACCTGAAAATACCAACAGTTATAACAGAAATAAATGCTAGAAAGCAGATATACATAGCAAAACTGAAAAATCACCCGAATCCACTAGCTAAATCCCTCGCAAAACCGATAAGCCGATCCCGCCTGCAGAGAAGAGACCTTCCGGCCTTTTGAAGAGCGAAGCAGAACCGAAATTTTGATGGCCAAATACAATTTGGGTTAAAATTATTTTTTTAGTGACTAGTTTTAAGATTTGATATACTTATTGTTAGGCTTAATTTAAGCAAATTCAATAAATAATAAATTCTTGTAATAAAAAAAAAAAATAAAAAAAAAAAATAAAAAAAATTTGAAAGGGAAAACGGCGAAAGAGACAAAAGAAAATCTCGATAAACATTACGGTGAGTCTGCTCCGTCAGATTACATGGTAAAATATTGGATTGCTGAATTTAAACGCGGCCGAACCATCACTGCAACAATACCATCAACAGGAAGGCCAAAAGAGGTGGTTACTGAAGAAAATATTAAGAAAATCCTCGATATCGTTATGAATGATCGCCGAGTCAAGTTGCGTGAGATTGTTGAAATGGTAAACATATCATATGAACGCGTGTTCAACATTTTGCATGAACATTTGCATATGAAAAAGCTATCGGCAAGATGGGTGCCGCGTTTGCTCAGTGTCGGTCAAAAACGAGTTCGACAGACCACTTCGCAGCGGTGTTTGGACATGATTTTTGGCGTCGATTAATAACTGTTGATGAAACGTCGGTCCACCACTACACACCTGAAACCAAAAATCAATCGAAACAATGGGTGGAAGCTGGTGGAAGTGCTCCGAAGAAGGCGAAGGCAATGAAATCGGCTGGCAAGGTTATGGCCACTGTATTTTGGGATGCACACGGAATATTGCTCATCGATTATCTTGAAGAAGGATCCACAATCACAGGAAAGTATTATCGTGCATTATTGGATCAATTCACTGATGCAATCAAGGAAAAACGACCACATTTAAAGAAGAAAAAATGCTCTTTCTTCAAGACAACGCACCGGTTCACACAGCATTAGATACGATGCTAAAATTACGTGAAATACACTTCGAATTGGTTAATCATCCACCTTATAGTCCAGATTTAGCTCCTAGTGACTTTTTCCTGTTTCCAAACTTGAAAAAATGGCTCGCAGGAAAAAGATTCATCTCACACGAAGAAGTGATTACCGAAACTAACGCTTATTTTGAGGGGTTCCCGAAATCGTATTATTCAAATGGTATAAAAAAGTTGGAATATCGTCTTACTAAGTGTGTCGAAGTAAAAGGAGACTATGTTGAGAAATAAATGGTTTTTGAAAAAAAAAATGTTTTTTTCCTACTTAGGTAGCTTCAATTTCGTCATTTAAAATCACTGTCAAATTTAGTTTCACTGGTCTTATTACTTCCGTCCTAATAGGTAAATTAATTTTTAGTAGTTCTAATGACTTTGCATGGATTGGTATTATTATTTAAACATCATAAACGTAACAGGTTAATGTAAAGACCTCATAATCTATTTTCGAAATAAATTGCAGTAGGAAATCTCTTCCTATTATTCCATCAGTTTCAATTGGGAAATTATTTTCTACCAACTGAAATGGATGTATAATATCAGTTTCGTTTAATTCCAACTGCAAATTGAGGTCACCTAAAGAATACATTTGCTCTTGAGTTATGCCCAAAAATTGTATTCTTTTGTTTTTATAATACGTCTCGTCTTCTATTTTTTTCGTGATTTTACACAGTGAAAATTCCGCACCTGTTTCGATTAAGAAAGTCAGTGTCATTGATTTGTGTTTTAGAGTAACATAATTTATGTCGATGTCTGAAATTTTATATGCATTTAGTTTCGGCGCTCCGAAGTGTGGTTGTCGCACCCCTCGCCTTGCCCGTTTCCTATTTCGTTATTTGATTATTCGTACATTCCTACTCTGCTTCCTATGTTTCTTTCTCCAATGTTTATATTTGGAGTATGTCTGTGTGTTTGTTGCCACTGTGCGTTCTGATTTTGTGTGTTATTGTAATTTGAGTTTTTTCGTCTCTTTGTTTGGAATTGAGGTCTACTATTAAAATTATTGCCATAGCGTCGTGTATTGAAATTGTTGTATATGTTATTGTAACGCCTAACATAAAAATTTCGGTTCGAAGAGAACTGCGGACGTTGGTCTCTACGTATTTGGTTTGAACACTGCATTTATGTCCATCTGTATTGAAATATATTTTTGGAATCTTGTGATTTTTCAAAGTCTTCAGATATTTCAGCTGCTTTAGCAAAAGTATCTGGTTGGGCTGCGGAAACTGTAGGTTTTATATCCTCACGCAGACCTCTTTTAAATACGTTTAATGCTGTCATTTAAATTTTTTATCAGAATTTTTTCAGCTGGAGTTATTGAAACACCAAGTCCATTAATCAGTAATCTATTTAAGTCTGCAATAATGCTTAGAATTTTGGGTTTGTAATTTGAGGTTGGTAATTGTTTTTGAGTTATTGATGCAAGTGTTGCTTACAATTGTGATGCAGTTTGTATGTCTTTATATCTCGACCTAAGGCTAGTAACGAGAGCATCGACTTTCTGGCTCCTCAAGTATTGCTGTTCTTACATTGTTGGATAATTTTACATGAAACAAGGTCTTTCTGTCCCGTTGGTGAAAGTTGTCTAGATTCGAGTTGTAAAATCTTTGCAAAACTATCTAAGTCTTTTGGAATGCCATTGAAAATTGGTATTGCCTTTGCGGCAGTGTCAATGCTAAATTCTGATATTTTATTTGTAGTTTCTGTCTGTATTTGATCAATTAATAGTTCATGTAATGTATCGCAACTTTTTAAAAATTCTGTACGACTAGCTATAATATCTTTATTCTGTTCGCTATTTTCTTCGTCAGTTATACTAAATAGTGCATCGGTCATTTTTTGGTTTTTATTTTTGCCCGTATTTCTTCTACTTCTTTCCAGAGTTTGTGGGTGAATCCCAAGGTGGTGGATTCAACTCGTCTCTTAAAACGCGTAGTAGGTATCCTAGCCGTTTCTGTAAATTGGCCCGTTTTCCACCACGTTTCTTTGCTGGTAGTGGAAGCTTTACTTTCGGAATTTTAGTTAGTTCCTGGTCTCTGCTGGCGGCTTGCCTTTTACGATATTGCTCGACCGTGTACCTTTATAATATTTGCTGGTACGTACACCGGTACATTTGAAGCTTGTAGTCCATGATTGTATTCTTCCATAAGACGTCCTTTTTTGTTATAATTTGTTAGATTTGGGCTGCTTTATAGATTGCAGGATTTAAACGGATTATGTATGTCGGCAGGATATAAATATTGTCAACAGGAACGTTGCAGGATCGCCAAGGCGGATAGCGGCACCGGCAGTATTCTACCCTCGGAGCAGATGCTAGCTTGGATGGTTAGTCCAAAGCACCTTAGTGTTTTGGTCGCGAACCAATTTCCGCGATGAGAGAAAAGAATAAAATTTGGAGTTCTGTTCAATTCTGATTTATTCTTGGGTTGAGGGCTCTTTTTATACCCTCAAATCCCAGATATTTTGTTTACATTATGTACAATAATTCTCTTACGTAATTCTTATATAGAGTTTCTAATAAAATTCTTACATCATAAGTAGTGTGTGTGTCTGTATGTCAGTATGTAAGTATATTTATGTCAATGTGTCGCATTACAGTTCACTGCAAGTATTGCTGACCGACGCACTTTACAAGAATGTAAATATACGCTACCAAACATTGTGGCATTGGTCGACTTGAGAGTCTGCAGCTTGCGGTCGAGACGATAGTGTTGTACCTCTACAATACAGAGAGATGAGGAGGCAGGAGAAGCTGCTTTTCAAGCGAAGCGCGAAGCGGAAAAGCGCGAAGCGGAAAAGCGCGAAGCGGAAAAGCGCGAAGCGGAAAAGCGCGAAGCGGAAAAGCGCGAAGCGGAAAAGCGCGAAGCGGAAAAGCGCGAGGCGGAAAAGCGCGAGTGCGAAGAGATCGAGATGTATAGTAGCAGGAATGAGACCCGAAAATTCTTCGAACGAATCAAATGCCTCACTAATGGTTTGAACACCGGGGCTTCTTCCTGCAAGGACGAACACGGAAACCTGGTGATAGATATCCAGAGCATGCTGACGAATTGGAGGGATCACTTCTCGAAACTACTGAGCAGCGATGACGCTAACAATTCCGCCCACGAAGAAGGTGATCCAAACTAACCGGTTGCTGATGACGGCGTTGATGTACCGCCGCCCGACCATGGCGAAATCTTGAGAGCTATTGGCCGGCTGAAGAACAAGGCCGCAGGTGCGGATAGCCTGCCTGCAGAGCTTTTCAAGACAAGCAGCGAGGAGCTGACAAAACGTAGGCATATGCTCCTAAGCGGAATATGGTCGGATGAAAGCATGCCCTGCGAGTGGAATCTCAGCGTGCTCTGCCCAATCCACATAATAAGCCTTCTTAGCATCGCATACAAGGTTCTATCAAGCGTACTATGTGAAAGATTGAAGGCACCGTCAACAAACTGATTTAACCTTATCAGTGTGGCTTCAGGACTGGTAAATCCACCATCGACCAGATATTCACATTACGCCAACTCCTGGAGAAGACCCGAGAAAAGCAGATCGACACCCACCACCTTTTCGTCGATTATAAATCTGTATTTGACAGCACGATAGCGCATTAAGAATTGGAAAGGATCTTTCCGAGCCATTTGAAACGAAGCGAGGTTTCAGACAAGGTGATTCCCTATAGTGCGATTTCTTTAATTTGATTATGGAGAAAATAATCCGCGCTGCGAATATTGACATCTCCAGCATGACTTTCTATAAGAGTGTAATGCTGCTCGCGTACGCGGATGATATTGACATTGTTAGAACAAACGCAAGAGCAGTCAGCGCAACATTTTCCAGACTTGAAAAGGAATCCCGTCGAATGGGTGTTGTGGTGAAAGAGGACAAGACGAAATATTGTGTAAACAAATAAAGAGTTCCGGCGTCTTGGACAACAAGTTACTGTTGGCAACTACGCATTTGATGTGGTCAAGGATTTTGTCTATCTAGGCTCCAGTATTAACACCAATTATAACGTCAGCCTGGAGATCAAGCGAAGAATAACTCTTGCCAAGATGTGTTACTTTGGGCTCAGTAAGCAACTGAAAAGTAGAGCCCTCTCTCGACGGACAAAAACGACGCTCTACAAATCACTCATACTTCCCGTCCTGTTGTATGGCGCCAAATCGTGGACGATGACGAGCAGCGATGAGAGATTATTGAGCGCATTCGAGAGAAAAATTCTTCGAAAGATCTACGGTCCAATCTGCGTGGCGGACGCATACCGGATTAGATGGCACCACGAGCTATTTGAGCTGTACGCCGATATAGACATAGTCAAACGCATAAAACTACAGCGGTTTTCGATGGCTGGTGTTGGGGGCTTCGTGTCCTTGCTTGGCGGGCGACGTCCTGTCGCAGTTCTTTCGGGCACGTGGCTGAAAAATCAAGAACCCTAACGTAGAATTCAGACACTATAACTTTTCAGTTTCAAAACACAAGAGACGATTTATTATTACGAAACCTAATACTTATATACTATTTTTTAAATATCTATCTCAGTCTGTGAACTGACCTTTCTGGTGTTCCAGTTCTGCACCTGCTAATTGGTGTCAGTTGGTCAAGCCAACTGACCCACTTCAAAAGTGGCGACGGTGCATTACGCTGCCCTCGTCGACTCGACTGCGGAACTGTAATACCCTAAAAGCTTACATAATAATGTTGCACAGATCACATTGACTTAAAACACTTAGACCCTAGAAGTATGCCTTATCATAACACAGTTTTAGCACATGCTAATTCAACACAGTGTGGCATCTATTAGGAGTCGGTGCTGTGAGTAAACTACACGTAGGTAGTTTTGTTCTAACTCACAACATCCCTCCCCTCTTTCTAAAAGAAGTTAGTGCAACTAACTTCTAATGAAAGTTTACATTTATTTCTGCACTTCAAACAGTCAGTGCATTTTCTTAAATCAATACATAATTTTTCTTCTTTCTTTTTTTTTTAATCCGCCTTATTTTATACTTTGGGTTCTTTTTATTTCCTTTTTTTCATATTCTTTTCTTTATGTTTTTCTTTGTTTTTGAATCAATTTCTCTCTTTTTTCTCTTTTTCTTCTCTTTTTTTTCCCTTGCTATGACTTTTTTTTAGTTTTTTTTTTTAAGTTGCTTAACCTACAATTGAATGCTATACCATTCAATTCTCCGTCCACTCGTCTTCTTCCCTTACATTCTCGGATTTGCTACCGCATCCCAGAGGAAAAGAGGACTGGGCTATTTTACATTATTGCCATATAGTGCATTAGTTCCGTTTTGACTAATTTTCCATGCTCTTTTCAATACGTGAGTTAACACTCACTCTAGTTTCGAACCAATTTATTGATTCTCTGACAAAATCAGATTATAAAAATAATCCCATTTTTGTCAAAACTTTGTCCATTGCATGACTATATCTTTCATTGCACATAACTACTCTTTATTTAAATTTACACTTACCCTGATATGTATATATCCATTAACGACTGTCCCATATCGAACATGGATACATACATACAATCAAGGCACTACGTTATTATCCTAAACTGCCTCTCTTCATTAATATATACACCAAATTCCTAACTAATAAACAATACCTAGTACCCCATACCTTAAATCTTGTCGTAGGGTGCTCATCCTCCTATTAACAGAACCTGCTCACTACACTATGACCCATTATCGCTGGCCGACTTGAGAACATGTCTCAGCACTTTAGCTCAGCTATTTTCGGTTAATTTTCTGAAATTATTTCCGCTGAAATTTGCCTTACTAGCATTTTTTTATTTCGAGAACTGACCGCTTATCGGTCACGTTTTGCACCAAATTTCAGCACAGTTAAACTTTATCAATCACAATGGATACTACCCTAGAACAACTGATGCTGAATTTTAAACAGGTGACAAGAACCCTGATGGAGGAATCGGCAGCCCTGGTGCATCCTGCTTGCGCTGCCCTCAGCATCGAGGAGCACAGACGCCTAACAGATCTCCCCCGCGGATCCTATACGCCGACCTACGCTATAATAAACAATCACCTCAGGCAAATTGACACCCAATGGGACTACCCGGAGGCAGTGGACGCCTGTTGGAGGCTCTTCCTAACATCCCGAATCAACCCGGACGAACCAGGAGTTGAGAGCGTGCTCGGACTGCTTTTAGTCGTGCTGCACCGGGCTCATGAGATGACCGTGCCCGGATTCCCACCAGGGAATCCAATGCTAATTAAGAAATTTGTCCCTTAAATAAATAAAAACTAAATAAAAATAATAAAATAAAAACTTAAATATTAATTGACTACTTATTTTGCAATTTCCATTCACCGTAAGTATGCCTTCTCTCCCCTGATGCCCTTATGCTCCATCGCCTGGTCACGCATTCATTCGGCAATAGTGTTTAATAAGCAGATTTTCATTACGTCAATTTACTTGCCCGAGTTTAAGTGGCACACTTTTACTGGCATTGACTCTGAAAATCGGCGCTGTGTGTGTTATTGGATACACACACGTACTTGTTCATGTTATTATTCTTGTGTTTACACTTGTAAAACACTATTGACACATGAATTAGGTGTGTGGTCTAACGTGGAATAATTTCAACAAATTATTATGTAGCTTTTTATTCTTGCCCTTAATCGTTCGGGGCTTCGGATCTCTGCTACCATATACGGACCTATCCACACAGGTGAGAAATTGTTTCTCTTGGCTTGATTCCTCATGAGTACCTGATCACCCACGTTCAAAACGACTGGGTTTAGTACCTTGTTATAGGCCTCCCTAGCTACTCTTTTAGCACAATCCTGGTTTTCTCTGACCAACTCGTGCGCTCGCTGTAGCTGATACTTTTGTACTTTATTAGGGTCATCAGCATTGTACACCGGCGCACACTCGCGCTTCAGATTTGCTGGCATATTAAAATCAAACCCGTAGAGCGTCCTGAACGGAGTCTGCTTCGTTGATACATGTACCGTATTATTGTGTACATGCATTGCAGTGGTTAACCATTGATCCCAATTCGAGCCGTCTTCCTTGGCAAAACTGCGCAAGTACTCGGCATATTCTGTCTGTATATCCGTATACTCGCCTAATTCTGTCATGGGTTTTCCAGAATCCCTGGTGTCCTCCTAGAGGCGAATCATTGAAACCCTTTAACACAGCCTGGATATCCTATATATCCTCCAGCCATTCCACACTGCTGGCTCTTTGTTCGTGGGCATCTTCACCCGTCTTGCTAACATCTGTTGTAGCATCAACTTTATCCTTTTGCACTCTCTCGGCCTTCTCCTTATCTGACCGTGCTTTGGACCTCGTGTGCACTACTGATACTTTCTGTGCCTGCGGTACTCTGCTGAGCGCATCCGTATACTCGCCTAATTCTGTCATGGGTTTTCCAGAATCCCTGGTGTCCTCCTAGAGGCGAATCATTGAAACCCTTTAACACAGCCTGGATATCCTTTATATCCTCCAGCCATTCCACACTGCTGGCTCTTTGTTCGTGGGCATCTTCACCCGTCTTGCTAACATCTGTTGTAGCGTCAACTTTATCCTTTTGCATTCTCTCGGCCTTCTCCTTATCTGACCGTGCTTTGGACCTCGTTTGCACTACTGATACTTTCTGTGCCTGCGGTACTCTGCTGAGCGCATCGGCATTCAGATTCTTTTTCCCAGGTTTGTATATGATTTCAAAATCATACTCAGACAATTTGTGTCTGAACCTGGCTAGCCTAGACGTTTGGTCTTTCAAATTGGCTATGCCTCTCAACGGCTGGTGATCAGTATATATCTTAAATGGGCGTCCTAGCAGATATGCCCTAAAATTCTTCGTAGCCCATACTATGGCTAGAAATTCCTTTTCTATTGTGGAGTATCTTTTCTCCGTATCGCTAAGCGCCCTGCTTGCGAATGCTATTGGTCGGTCATTACCGACTTCCCCTTGTGACAAATCTGCCCCTAATGCTTCATTGCTAGCATCAGTGGTCAACAAAAAAGTTTGCTCAAAGTCGGGGTACGCCAAAATTGGTGGCGAGCTAATTATTTACTTTAGCCTCTCGAATGCTTGTTGACATCTCTCTGTCCATTCGAACCTCGCTTCTTTACGTAGCAACTTATTAACTGGCAACGCAATTCCGGCTAGTCCTTCCACGAACTTTCTATAATAGTTCACTAGTCCTAGGAATGCTTGCACTTCTTTTGTGCTTCTTGGAACCGCTTAATTTTTAACGCATTCCACCTTCTGCGGGTCTGGCAGTGCTCCTGCCTCTGAGCAACGATGGCCTAAATAAACCACCTCTCTCCGCAAAAATTAACACTTCTCCGTGTTCAATTTCAAATTGTGTTCTCGTAATTTCTAAATCAAGTGTAGAAAAATATCTACTGTGTCCCAATTGATCCAGTATCTCTTCTGTCCTTGGTATTGGGAACACCTGCTTGATAGTGGCGTCGTTCAATTTCCTAAAATCAACGACCATTCTCCACTTCTTCTGACCCTGAGCACCTCCCTTCTTTGGCACCAAAATTATTGGTGAATTCCAAGGCGAGATACTCGGCGAAATATTGTTATCCTCTAACATTCCTTCCACTTGCCTATTTACCTCATCTTTGTGAGCCTGTGGCAACCTGTATTGCTTCTGGTTAATCGGTGCTTGATCCACCCTAGTAGGTATTTCATGCTCTACCTCTGGTGTATATGTTAACTGGTCTCCTTCCAACAAAAATATGTCATGGAATGACATACAAATGGCTTCTATTGATGCCTTCTCTTCTGAATTTACGCTTGGGTCTAACTAGTGCTAGTGATTCTAGCACTCCTCTCCATTCTCTTTCTTATATCTACCTGCTTAATTTGATTAACCGATCCATAACTCGGTTCCTTAAAACTATCATAACTAGTGAACTTAGGCCTAAAATCCTCATCCATATAGTAGTCCTCTTCTGACGCATTTAGTACACAAGCGTACACTTTACCCTTATTAACGTGCGTTATGGTCTCTCCCATATATACGCCGTCCGCTAGCTGCTGCTTGTGCAAAACAAGAGTCCTAAGTTTCGTGTTTACACGCATAGTAACTACTCTGGTTGACCTTGCGTTCACTACCTCTATACAATTCTTAACCTATTCACGGTCCCTTCCTGCCATGATTTTAATGGGAGAGTAAGGATTCTATTCTTATTCTCATCATAAAATGATAACTGTTTTTCTAGCGCATCCAGTATGGTGCGGCCCCAGAGATTATCGAGTCCAATTATCCCATCGGCCGGGATATCTTCCCTATCCAATTCGACTGCGTGCACTATAAAACTCATGCCCTTAACTTTACTGTGCCCTATTTTGAGTGACCCCAGTGTTCTGATGCAACCTCCGAACGCTCCATTAAGCGTTCTTACATCTTTTGGGTTAACAACTAGTCCTTTCCGTAAAACACTAGATTTTACGAGGCTAGTATCCGCCCCTGAATCTACCAAAAGCACTAGCTTTCCACTAGCTGCCTCCTTGCAGGGTATCTCGATGAAAGAATCTCCTACCCTGCTCACAACGAAACAACGCCCTTTTGTCTCCAAAATGGACGCGTATCTACTTCCTAACTCTTCCAATTTTCTCCTCCATGCACCGCAGTTATGCCTTACAATCCTATACTCCCTCAAAATTACCGCTAATACCTTAACTATACATCCTCGTACCACGTACGCGGCGATTGGCCTATACTCTCTAATCTTATTGAAACTTAACCTAAGTACTAGAATCATCACAGTTACCTAAATCAATACGCAATCCAAAATTTTCTCCCGGAGAGACTCTTGCTCCTCCGTAACTTGAACCATTGTTCTTACGTTACTTGGTACGTGGTATTGGAGAGCCTCTTGCTCCTCTTTTTCCTGGACTGCAATTCCTACATTACCAGTCAAACGTACCTTCGGCCTAACTGTTGCTTCCTTTCTTTTGGCTTTCCAGTCTATTGGCCTCGACTGGGCCGCTGGAAGTTTCCCTGGTTCCTCTGTTGAAACTGCCTATCCCTGTACTCCGCAGCTCGATGTCCCATCCGACCACATGAAAAGCATTTCAACACCTGTTGGGTGTTGCCTAACCTTTGTCCTCCTCTAGTATTCCAATTTGGCCGCTGCTGACCATTCCCAGTGCTGAACGGATTTCTTCCTTGGTTATTCCCTTCCGTAGAATTGACTCGAGGACTACTGCCCCTGTTGTCCCTTAAGGGTGGATCCGGGCGCCTCGTACCCGGCTGCCTTTCATTTTGATCGCATTTAATAACTATTTGGCACTGTCTACTTGCCCCATGACCATATGGGGCGTATTCATACAATAGGGCGTATTCTTGCGTGTAATACATTCATCCCTTGTATGACCTGGCTTGTTGCAGAACGAACATGTGGGAGCCCTCTGTACAACCTCCCTCTGCGTATTTCTCTGACACGCGGCTCTGCTGTCGGAGACACCGGGATTATATGCTCCTCTGTACACGTTTGGGACGAAATTATTTCCTTCTCTATCCATGACAGCGGCAGTTAAATTGTCCTGTCTATTTTCAAACATATGTATCTCCCCCAATCCGGCCGTACTCCGTTCCACAAGGACTTGCGCTCGAATTGCTTCTTCTACCAATTTCTCCAGATTTCCTGTTTTGCTATTCAGCATATGAATGTTTAGAGCGGAATTGCGGAGCCCCACTACGTCGTTAACACTGACTTGTCAACTTCGTATAATAACGCGGTATCACCAACGCCATCGTACTTATTTTTGACTACTTCTTGGGCCAACATCCGAAGTGACTCCAAACGCCTGGCGAAGGCGCGAATGTCTTCCCCTGCCAGTTGTTTCCCGATTCTAATCTCCTGGGATATGTCTTCCAGAGTTCTCTCCTTAAGATAAGTTTTCTTCAGAAGGCCATAAAGCTCATTCACACTGGCGAATTGTTTTGGCAGCACAAGGTTGTACGCATCTCCAAATAACCTTTGCTTTATGTAGTCGAAGAAATCCTGTAACTCATCAGGGCTTATGCTCCGCTTTGCAAGCTCACAACCTTGAATGAACCTACTGAGTTTTGACCTTAAATCTGCTGAAGCAGCACCAGTAAACACAGGTACTAGCCTGGACACGGTCTTGGAGATATCCTCGATACCCATTTTACGTATTCCTGTATTACTTATGACCGGTAAAATTTTAGAGTTATCCTTTTGTGTGTTTTCCAAATTCACTCCCCTTGGATCTGAAATATATAGCGACGGACTCAAACTTATTAGTCTTCGACCGTTTGCTGGTACAGGCGAAATATCATCCACTGTATTGGGACTTTGCAGCTCTGATTCTGGCTCGTTGGACGGATAAACCTGATTCTTATTATCTATTGAACTTCCTGGAGAAAATGGCTCGACACCGATTTCCGATGCGTCAACCGAAAACTCCGCTTCACTCTCTTCACTCAATACCAATCTAGGCTTTACCACACGGCCTATCCCTTCCGGAGTTATACTCCGGCCAGCGAACTTCTGGTGGCAGAGCTAGTACTGTCTGCGTTTGAATTTGAGAGGTTGAAGCCGATCTCACTCTTGCTGACTTAGTGGTTGCCCCGATTCTTTTGAGCTCCAAGTTTTCCTTCTCCAGATGCGACGCGGCTTCCTCAGTTTCCCGGAGTTGCCTAGAAAGTACTCTAGTTTTATTTTCGAGAAATTCCGTATTTATCTTCAATTCTTCAGTACCTTTGAAGACTTGGAAAAATTTTTCTTCCGTCCGACTCTGAATAGTAGCTAACGCTTGGTCTGCTGCTTCCAGAGTTGACAGGTTTCCACCGTCTCTCGCTAATCTCCAGAATACCTGGGCTCCACTCTTGCTGGTTGCCGCTTCCAATTGTTCAAACAATTTTTCTGCGAACAATTTTACCTCAGTTTGCAGGGACCTAAGCTTGTCTCGAGCCTTGTCCTCCTGCGAACTAGGACTATCCTCCTGTGCTTCCAGCTCTTCTAAATCCAACTTGAATTTAGTCAACCAGTCTCGTGTCAAACCGTTGACGTGTAACGCGTAATCCTTGGTAAAGTATTCCTTGTCACCACAACAGTCCTTAAATCTTAACAACTCCTCGTTGTTGCTATTGAATACATTCAACAAGGCTTCCAACTCCGTTATGCGCTTGCGGTAGTACGCGCTGTTTTTCCTTGCTTTGCTGTCCGTCCTGCAATTTCTGATTCTCCTCCGGATGGCCTCACTCTGCCTCTTTTGCTCTTCCAGCAATATCTTCGCCTCTGCTGGTGCTTCCATAGACCGAATTAATCCCTACTTTTAACCCAAACTCCAAAAACCAAGTTTTACTGTACATAATTTTTAAACCTCACTTGAAAATTCCATTAGAAAATCCAACATGACTACCCCAAATATAAGCATATTAGTATACCAAATTATAATTTATTCGTAATCTCATTTACTTTATTTCACAAAAGTACTACCAGAAAATCTTCGTATTCAAAGAAACATTTTACCGCAGAACTATACTCATATTCATTTCTGACATCGCTTTGTTAAGCTGTTTCGCTTTTCCGTGCGAAACATTGGTGCATTTTCGCTGCGCAAATTGTAGTTTTGAAACTACACAAACTTTGATGTGATAACATATGTTGATGGCACCTCTCCACATATTTTCACCAACCCTAATTCAAATGCCAAAAATCTAAAACAACCATTTACATTGTTTCACAATTTATGTATTGACTTAATTCATAATTAAATAGGCAAGTTTTTGCTAAACAAAAATATAAACAACACTTCGATTTTATTTACAAAAATTCTTACAGCTAATTATAAAATCCAGTGTTTGCTTGTTCCAGTCTGAATCTTTCCTGCTATAGTCTGTTAGCTTCGCTCCAAAGCAGAGGCACTTCCAGATTCGCCTGTCCTGCCAGAAACTTCCTTAGAAAAGCCAGCCGCTTTCTCTCCCGTGCTGCTTTTCCACCACGTCTATGCCAATAGGGGTGCGTGCGCGGCACCTCTGCAATGGGCCTCAGCTCAATCTTCCGACCTTCCGCACCCGTTACGCCTTTGGTACTCTGGTCATTTATTTCCTGATATTCAAAGAAAATAAATACCCAGTTTTACCAAATGAATCGACATTTGAATTATCCTAACCGCAGCCACAAAACACGCTGCCAAAAAAATACACGCGATGCCCCCAGAAAGTGAACCTAACTTTATTCCGGTACTTGACACGGACAGAAAAATCAAACGTTAATCCCGCGAACGAACATAAGAAGCACCATCCACTATTATGAATGCGTAAGCTCTATACCGTGGCACGTTCTTTCCGAACCAAACCAACCGGTATGCACGAGTTCGCAACACAACAGGGATTAGAGAGGAACTTTGTTTCCTTCAAACAAAACTTCACATGTTTCACGCCCCCCGAGAATGCTGAAATAAACGGTTATTATAAAAAGAATGAACCTGATTTTAGTGAAACAACCCTATGCAACCTGACCGTAAGTAGAAAGTTTTCTTTTTAGATCGACCTATTGTCACCTAACCGCAGCGGCTAATCAGCCCCAATGCTGCTTCTTCTGCATGACCGGCGCAAAAGCGCCCACACGGTCACCGAAGAATCGTCGGCAAAATTTTCTTAAATACTAAGATGTCCTACTATAGACATACACACCATTATTTTTCCCGATGACATCCTGGTCCTTTCAATATTGCAGTAAGATGTCCGAATCCTACCGGCTGCGCCAAAATGTTGGGGGCTTCGTGTCCTTGCTTGGCGGGTGACGTCCTGTCGCAGTTCTTTCGGGCGCGTGGCTGAAAAATCAAGAACCCTAACGTAGAATTCACACACTATAACTTTTCAGTTTCAAAACACAAGAGACGATTTATTATTACGAAACCTAATACTTATATACTATTTTTTAACCATCTATCTCAGTCTGTGAACTGACCTTTCTGGTGTTCCAGTTCTGCACCTGCTAATTGGTGTCAGTTGGTCAAGCCAACTGACCCACTTCAAAAGTGGCGACGGTGCATTACGCTGCCCTCGTCGACTCGACTGCGGAACTGTAATACCCTAAAAGCTTACATAATAATGTTGCACAGATCACATTGACTTAAAACACTTAGACCCTAGAAGTATGCCTTATCATAACACAGTTTTAGCACATGCTAATTCAACATAGTGTGGCATCTATTAGGAGTCGGTGCTGTGAGTAAACTACACGTAAGTAGTTTGGTTCTAACTCACAACACTGGGTCATGTCGAGCGAATGAACAACAATGCTCCGGCCAAGAAGGTACTCTGACCGGAATGTACTGGTGGTACTCGCAGAAAAGGACATCGTAATCTCCGTTGGAAGGACCAAGTCGACGATGACCTGAGCGCGCTTGGTATTTCTAACTGGCCTCATCGTGCGCAGAGTAGAGGCGAATGGCGTAACATTTTGTTAGCGGCCAAGCCCGACCGCCGGTTGCAGTGCCAGCTAAGAAGAAGACGAACTTAATTAGTGAGCAGCTTCGAAATATTTCTGTTGATAAGGTGTCTCTAACTCTCACAACATTTTCATATAATCTCATATAAATAAATTGTTTAGTTAGTATCCATGTCATGATGCCTGTAAAAAACACGCATTCAATGGGAGCAATGAAGTTCTCATTAACCTGGATGGAGAATCAGAATTAATGTGAAAACTTGTAAATGTTGCCACTCTGACAGCTTAAGAATCAATAATTTTGAAAATAAAACACTTTGTTTCAAGTGCCAATAAGATAAAACTTGACCTGGACATACTAACAAGGTAAATGAGTTTTGATACACACTCTTTCTTTAGTAAAAAATGTCCATAGTTAAGGAAAAATAACGTAGCTCTTGGTTCAAATCCTGCCACGGGCTAGGTCTCCACGATGCTTCTTTCTATAGAATCCTTCTCTCTTCGAGTCAAAAGCCTCTGTAGCTAGTACTCATTCCCACAACACCTTGCACTCATAATTAATTATGGTGTAAGATATAATAATATTAAGAATAATGTAACTCTCTTATTCCATCTTGGTTTTTGCCAATTTAAAAAAAAAAAACACCTTATAGATGCTACCCTCTTAATGCACCTTGGCTTCATATGGCAATTCCCGTTTTTTTAAATTCAGCAATTTATGACCATCAATATTAATGGTGAATATTTACAATTAATCACTTTTGGACAGTGTGCACCAGGACACACCTAAAAGGTAGTCGCAAGTGAGAATTCCTCTTCTTCTTGTTTTCGTTTTGTTTTGTGGGTGCTGCTGTCTATTTGTATGCATATTATTTACAATTTGTTACGATCAGCTGGCGGCTACCTTATTTGTTGCATCAGATGACTGTTCGGTTTAGTGTCTGCATACTCCTGTTGGTGCTCTCTCTCTAAATATGAATATATATATATATATATATATATATATATATATATATATATATATATATATATATATATATATATATATATATATATATATATATATATATATATATATATATATATATATATATATATATATATATATATATATATATATATATATATATATATATATATATATATATATATATATATATATATATATATATATATATATATATATATATATATATATATATATATATATATATATATATATATATATATATATATATATATATATATATATATATATATATATATATATATATATATATATATATATATATATATATATATATATATATATATATATATATATATATATATATATATATATATATATATATATATATATATATATATATATATATATATATATATATATATATATATATATATATATATATATATATATATATATATATATATATATATATATATATATATATATATATATATATATATATATATATATATATATATATATATATATATAATATATATATATATATATATATATATATATATATATATATATATATATATATATATATATATATATATATATATATATATATATATATATATATATATATATATATATATATATATATATATATATATATATATATATATATATATAAATATATATATATATATATATATATATATATATATATATATATATATATATATATATATATATATATATATATATATATATATATATATATATATATATATATATATATATATATATATATATATATATATATATATATATATATATATATATATATATATATATATATATATATATATATATATATATATATATATATATATATATATATATATATATATATATATATATATATATATATATATATATATATATATATATATATATATATATATATATATATATATATATATATATATATATATATATATATATATATATATATATATATATATATATATATATATATATATATATATATATATATATATATATATATATATATATATATATATATATATATATATATATATATATATATATATATATATATATATATATATATATATATATATATATATATATATATATATATATATATATATATATATATATATATATATATATATATATATATATATATATATATATATATATATATATATATATATATATATATATATATATATATATATATATATATATATATATATATATATATATATATATATATATATATATATATATATATATATATATATATATATATATATATATATATATATATATATATATATATATATATATATATATATATATATATATATATATATATATATATATATATATATATATATATATATATATATATATATATATATATATATATATATATATATATATATATATATATATATATATATGTATGTATATTGGAGAGATTTTATATCATCACTTTTTGTTTATTTTTTTGGTGTGAGAGGATTAGACAGCTTTTGCGTTGAAAGCTCAGGTCGAGTGGAGGGGAACGCGAGAGCTGGTCTAATTTGGGTGCATGTGTGGGTGGATCGAGTGTTAGTGTGGGGTAAATACGTGAGTGCGAGTTGGTAAGGAAATGGAGAAGAAAAAGAAAAGTGATGATGAAAGGTTAGTAGCTGTCCTTGAATTGTTTGGTTGACCCACAAAGCACAGCTGTTGTCAGGGGGCATGCTTAGTGGGTGAGAAAAAGACGGACGGACAGGTTGTGGATAGGATAGTGAAAGTAGGTTGTCAGAGGGAGAGAGCTGGGAGTTGAAGTACCGGAGGAGACGTTTGGAAGTCAGTGGTTAATGCGGAAAATTTTTGAGATGGGAGTCAGATTCTGCATGGCAAGAAGTAAAGTAAAATTCACGGTCGTTGTCGTTCGATTCGTCTATCTTCATCTATATCAAGTGCTTTTTTTTTGTGAGAATTTCTGTGCTAGTGTCGTGTTGAAAATGCAGGAATACGATATTTTAATAAATTAAATATATAGAGTTATTATATTAAAAAGAAATGGTATTGAAGTTGTTTAATGCTGCATAAAAAAAAGGTAGTTTCGATTTCCTTTGATTGTCGACGAATTAGAAAAGGAAGTGAATGGATACGGCTCGACCGCCGAAGACCAGACTCCTCCTACCCAGAGCGGCAAAAATAAAGATAAGTCCAGCGTATTAAGATAAGCATAAGTTCCTAAATATAAGTATTTACGTCTTTATTTAAGTATTCTTTTTGTTGGATGTAAAGCATAAAGTTTTTATTTGTTCCGTTAATGAGAATCTATGAATTAATTTAAGGCGTTAGGAAAATGTGATACGGTCTCAACAGAGCGTAGCGGTAGCGCGCTCGGTAAGGATAGCCTACACTGGTCGAGGTAGCTCCTAAGAGTAGATAGTGGTAGAGCGAAAGCGAGGTTTCAGGAAGTCCTTGTTGCCTGAATTTGGCAGCCTATACGCAGCTTAGACAGGAGGGGGAGGATGAGGAGAGGCTGATCGAGACGGAGGAATCCGGTGGAGAGGTGAGTGGTATCAAAAATAAATAATAAACGTAGAATAGCTTTAGAACTACAATTTTATTTTTTGCCTAAAATAACAGGAAGGAAGCCTGATAAATTTGTGGACATATCAGCATGGAAAATACCAAAAACGTGAAGCTAGCAGATAGTGGATTCAACATTCCAGCACGAGTTAGTTTTGCTAGGCGCAGGAATAAATTTGTAATTGGTATCTGTGGGGCAAATAGAGCTGTGCGAGGGAGTGAACTAGTCAGGGTGTCTGTGCCAGGTATGATGCCCATGGGGACGTAACAAATTATACATTTTGAATGCGTTTGAACTGAATTGTATATGCATGGGCTCTTGCTAATTTGGCAGTGCATTCTTGCGTTTCTGTGAATAATCGTCATAGTTGTTAGCTGTAAGTAAATAATTATCAAAAAATTAAGCTGCCTGAAAATTAGCAATTATACCATCTAGTTGCTGCTACTGTTGGGGGGTTGAGTTCACATATGGATATGGCGCTTGATTTATGCATGTACTACAACATATTATTAGGATGCCGTATTTGCGTAAAATTGCAAAAAATTTTCTAATTTGGAATTCATATATTCATCCTAAACAAATTAAGTGTCTGCTATTCCTAAATAATAAATAATTTAAAAAAATGTTTACATTTTTATTAGAAAACCATTGGTTACATTTGGCCAAGCATCTTCTATAATTCACATGCATATGCATATTGCTACTCACTGCCGCTGGCGACCGGCCATTATCACTTGGTACCCCTCCTACAAACAATTTTGTACAGCGGGAGTAGTCTGGCCATTTGGTCCACTGATCCTTTAGCACACACAATATTAAACATTTTGTCATTTAAACATTTTCACATTTTCACATAATTTAAATATTTTCACTTTTCCACATAATTTAATTTTTCAGAAATCTCTGTTTTACATTTATTAAATTTTATGTAATTTTCCTATCAAAATCTCAAAATCTAAGTTCAAATTCAAATCCAGGGTGCACCGATTTGTGCTCCCTGTTCGAAACTAAAATTGGATTTTAATATATCAAAAGCAAAAGCTTTTTTCAAGCAATTGACAAGTCAAAATCCAGAAATTGTTGTTGTTGTAGACTTGTTGTAGCCTTGCGACCACCTTCTTAGTGCACACTGGTGTGCACCATAGAGTAATAGACCCCCGAGCACTTATACACTTGCAATCAATTTCCCACTGATTTTCTTGATGGATTTACGAAGTTATTTCTCTATACTACTCTATGGTGTGCACTAAGAAGGTGGCCGCAAGGCTATAACAAGTCTATTTCTGGATTTTGACTTGTCAATTGCTTGAAAAAACCTTTCGCTTTTCACATGCTAAAATCCAATATTAGCTTCGAACAGAGAGGACTAATCGGTGTACCCTGGATTTGAATTTGAATTTAGATTTTGCGATTTTGATAGTAAGGAAAATTAAATATAATTTAATAAATGTAAAACAGAGATTTCTGCAAAATTAAATTATGTGGAAATGTGAAAATATTTAAATTATGTGGTTTAAATGGAAAAATGCTTAGTATTGTGTGTGCTAGCGCATCAGTGGAACAAGTGGCCCGACTACTCTCGCTGTACACAATTGTGTGTAGGAGGAGTACCAAGTGACAATGTGCGGCCGCCACCGGCACTGAATAGCAATATGCATGTGCAGTGAAATCTAGAAGATGCTTGGACAAAGGTAACCAATGGTTTTCTTATTTATTATTTAGGAATAGCAGACACTTAAATTGTATAGGACGAAAGTATGAATTCCATATTTAAAAATTTTTGCAATTTAACGCAATTGCGGCATTCTAATAATATTAGATGCATAAATCATGCGCCATATCCATTTGTTCAAATAATCCCTCAACTGGAGCAGCAACTAAATGGTATAACTGCTAATCTTCAGGCAGCTTAATTTACAGTTAACAACTATGATGATTACACACAGAAGCGCAACAATACACTGCTGAAATCGCAAGAGCCCATGAAAAGGTTCAAACTCATTCAAATAATACGCATACAAATAGACAGCAGCACCTACTTCCAATGTCAGCAAAGGTGCATCATTTAAACCAATGATTCTTGTGAAATTACCCAAATGTGGAATATAAGTAGAAGTGTAACAACATAAGAGTATTTCCAATGAAGTATTAATTTTTTTATTTTATAACATTGTACAAAATCTTTAATTATATATTAATTTTGTCACTTTCCACATTTTATTTTTAGTAATTATTATATCTCAACTATTTACAAACTATTATTTGTATATTTCAAACTTTCGTTTGTTTACAAAACAAACTTGCGACTACCTTTTAGGTGTGCCCTGGTTTTGGAAAAATCACAAAAAAAATTCATCAATTCATTTTAATATATAATAATTCATTTTAGCATTTAAATCAATATACGCGGTAATACTAAACTTTGGCGATGGTGCCACTCTGTGCGCTACCAAATGGCTGTCAAAAAACCAAAAAAAGACAACTGATTCCAACACAGCATGTTAGCAGTTTGTGACATGAAATATAGCAAACCATGGATTGTCAACTTGATGCCATTGGCTGTCTCTATTGGCCATTTGCTTGAAGTTGCCAATTGAATGCTATCAAAAATTGTCGGTGGAGACGTAGGGTCAAAGAGAAATTGATTTACAAAAGAAGCATTTCGCATGAAGTCGTGACTCTGATACTAGTATGATTGCATCCATTCTCTTCTGTCCGCAAAGTATGGAAGAAGTGTGAAGACGGAAAATACTACAAGCATTTAACACATACACAACACATATACAACATGCAACATCTCACAGCTCAAACAAGGTAACCACCTCCCACGCTAAACGCAACAACAAAAACAGCATACAAGTATAACAAAACATTTACGCACAGACGATCGAACCAAAAAGCGTAAAGGTTTTAATGATCTCAGAAACGTAAAGTGATAGAGAAACACACACAAAGCATTCAGCAAGCGGAGTACAAATAAATATTTATAATAACAACAACAGTACAGCGACAGAAGGTGGAACACGGAGAAACAGAAACACGCCAACCGATCGCAAGCGGTAAAGCCGCACTGACTACAGGCAACAACAGAAGTTGAAGGTGACCCAAGGACAATTGGACCACAATAACAACAAGCACAGACAAAGCGGACCAGCAGAGATTTGACCATACAAAGGTACACCCATAACACCACGATGCACTGGTCTCTGTGACAGCTTTCGCTTTATAAGCGGAGTGGCCCGGGCAGTGAGTCTCTTTGATCCAGCATCGTTCAGCAAGTATACAAACCACCACGCTCCTAGAGACAGCGGTAGTGCCTACGAATAGTATTGACAATAAATAAAACGCAAAGACAGAACCAGGAGTTTAAGGTTTTGACCGACTCTCCCTGGGACACCTACGCAACATAGACAGAGCCAGGAGTTTATGGTTTTGACCGACTCTCCCTGGGACACATAGGCACCATAGACAGAGCCAGGAGTTTATGGTTTTGACCGACTCTCCCTGGGACACATAGGCAACATAGACAGAGCCAGAAGTTTATGGTTTTGACCGACTCTCCCTGGGACACCTACGCAACATAGACAGAGCCAGGAGTTTATGGTTTTGACCGACTCTCCCTGGGACACATAGGCACCATAGACAAAGCCAGGAGTTTATGGTTTTGACCGACTCTCCCTGGGACACATAGGCAACATAGACAGAGCCAAAAGTTTATGGTTTTGACCGACTCTCCCTGGGACACATACGCAACATAGACAGAGCCAGGAGTTTATGGTTTTGACCGACTCTCCCTGGGACACATAGGCAACACAAACAGAGCCAGGAGTTTATGGTTTTGACCGACTCTCCCTGGAGACTAGCACAAACCACGGACACTAGCACGAACACACAGCCAGAGAAGGGTAGTAGTAAAATATATTTATATACGAGTATGTATAGAAAATAGCTAGTAAGAAAACTATTTGATTCAATTTTGAAAATAAATAAAGACACTTAATAAAACCAATACAACAGCGTTTAAATTTCTGTAAGCGACCCTGGAACCGGCTGAGTTTTACCCCATATATATATATATATATATATATATATATATATATATATATATATATATATATATATATATATATATATATATATATATATATATATATATATATATATGTACGAGGTGTGATCAAAAGATAACCGTTATTTTCATCTTTTCGTGAGTTACGTATGTTCGATGTTCGCATTTTTTTTTTTATGTTGGTACACATGTCTGTTATATATGTTGGCAATACCAACCATTTTGGATTGTCAGTTTGTTTTTGACAGATAAAAAGATTAGTCGTGTTTTGGTGTGCTCTTCGATTTTGTACTATTCGAAGAAAATGGATCAATGAAACTGTATTCAGTTTTGTGTAAAAAATGAAATTAAATGCGCAAGGACATTTGAAATGTTGCCTTTGGCGAGTCTACTATGAGCAGAACACAAGTTCAATTGTGGTATAACCGGTTTAAGGAAGGCCGAGAAGATGTCAATGACGATGCTCGTCCTGGTCGCCCGAGCACGTCAACAACCGATGAAAACATTGACGCAGTGAAGAAAATGATTTTGGATAATCGTCGAATCACTATCAGAGAGGATGTTGGCATATCGTTCGGCTCATGCCAAGCAATTTTTACGGATGTTTTAGGCATGAAACGTGCGGCAGCGAAGATTGTTCCAAAATTGCTAGATTTTGAGCAAAAACAACGTCGCATGGACATCGCTCAGCAGCTGTTTTTGGCCAAAAACAAAACCGTTATCATGCCTCAACCACCGTATTCACCGGACTTGGCCCCCGCTGACTTTTTCCTCTTTCCAAAACTGAAGACACCGATGAAAGGAAAGCGTTTTGCTACGATTGAGGAGATAAAAGAAAAATCGAAACAGGAGCTATTGGCGATACCAAAAAAAGCGTTTCAGAAGTGTTTCGAGGATTGGAAAAAACGCTGGCATAAGTGTATTATATCTGAGGGGAATTACTTTGAAGGGGACAAGATAGTTGTTGATGAATAAATAAATACTTTATCACACTTGATCACACAATAACGGCTATTTTTTGATCACACCTCGTATATATATATGGGGTAAAACTATTGCGCACAAACGTAGTGTAGCACAAACACTACCTACGCAAACTCTACACATCCAAACCATACCAATACATAAGACACACCCATCCGCTGCACTGCGTCACTATGACACTTGACCTGTGCAGCGTAATTAGAATCCTAGCGTGCAGTCATTGGTGAATCAGTTTGTTTTACATTTGAGTGGAATTTGTGTTAGTCTTAAGTGAAAGGGATTAAACAATTTAGAATAATCGAAATTGTTATCGAATTTATAGCTCAAACAAATCATATAAAAAATTCTGCTCGGGAATTAAAGAAATCAGTTTCCAACTGGCAACTTAAACCAACTGCATTTTTCTTGCAATCAGCCTTTCTTCGGCTTGAGCCTTTTCTTTCCTCTTTGGTGCCAGTATTGACTTAAATTTTGTGGAGCTTCAGTGGAAGCAAATACGAAATATAAATAATTTGGATTTAACTAATAAGCAAGTGATTCGCGAAGAAAATTGAAAAAAAAAATTTTTTCGGGTTTAAAAATTGCGTATAACAACGTTGGCGTCGGGTTTTTTTTGTTGGTCCCAGTAACGCAACAGCAGTACGAGCCTGCCGTAGCGTCAGTAACGCAGCAGCAGAACGAGTGTACAGTAGCTGCAAAAATTCAGAGAAATAGCATAGGCAGCATTAAACATCGCCAGAGCAGAGCACCTTTTTTCTTTTTTATTAAACATTAGGCAAAAAGCTGCGAGGAGAATTAGAAGCGATATCATTGTAAAAAGTGCAATTGTGATTGAAAAATATTGGGAGAGAAAGCTCTGGCTTAAAATTTTATATTTAAATAAAAAATAGTGAGCAGAGAATAATTGTGCGATAAGTTCTATACGGGTAATAGTATTCGATAATCATAACGAATTGAAAAAGAAAAAAAATATGGTCTCGAACGATGAGAAAGATGATATTGCAGTTGAAGCGGCAGCTACGATGAAGAGTGGTCAAAGACTCGTGCAGCCAAAGTCGCTGCGAGCTTCGACTATAGGGAGTATAACACGAATTAGGAATTTGGTGGCAAAAAAGGGTGCTGCTCTGCCTGCAGAAGAGTTTGAGTGCCGGCTTGGTATTTTGGAAGCCTACTTCAAGCAGATTCTCAGCGTGCAGGCAAGCATCGATAAAATCTGCTCAGAAGCAGACACGTCAGCCATTTCTGTTTTCATTGGTGATGTGGAGGAGCTATATGTGAGTTCGAAATCAACCATAATGGCGTTGATTCAAGAAAGACGAACATCTGTAGCTGATATTAGTAGGTCACACACGACGTCATTTGCGGCATCAGCACCGCGCTTACTGCGCGAAATTAAGATTCCCAAATTCGGTGGAAAATATGCTGAATTCCCTAAATACATCGAATTATTCAATAAGATGGTTCATCATGATGAAACGTTGAATAATTGCGAACGGCTTCTGATACTCAAAGAGAGTTTGGGTCCAAGACGACTATCAGCAATCGCAGACTTCGATGAAACTGATGAGAGTTATCCGAAGGCGATGCCGCGCCTGAAATCGTGTTTCGCTGCACTTTTTTAATTGCAAAAGGCAACCACAGGATCTGGTGCGCATTTACGTAAGGAAATTGACACCACCAACGCGCGCTTGAGCGCGATGCATTCGCTTGGGAACTATGTAGTTGTGCCTAATGCTCTCATCATATTTCTGGTGATGGAGACTTTAGATACCGAATCGCCAACCCAATGGGAAGTAGCCGTTGACTATACGAAGTTGTCTTAATGGGAAGAGTGTTCAGTGGTATTATCTCGGCGGTGCCAAATTTTGGAGGCACGAGAGGCGAAGACGGTACGATGTAAAGGAGGATTCGGCGAGGGATTTTCAACGGAAATCCAAGCCGAACGGTACTTTCGTGAAGCGAAATACCACAACGTTGCTGGCAATAGAGCAGACGTCTTGCAGCATTTGGCACAAAGGTGGACATGACGTGGTGAATTGCTCGAAATTCATACGCATGAGTGAACAGGAGCACTACTTAGATGCACGGACATCTAAGTTGTGCTTTCTGTGTTTGAGGAAAGGACATTGGTCCAGGCAATGTAAAGCACCGAAATGCGCAAAGTGCCAACTTTCTCATCACGCATTGCTTCATAGACACAATGACACAGTGTCAGGTTATATTGAAGCTGGCGTAATGGTAAGTGATGACAGCAACTCAACAACAAAGAAGGTGGCGTTGCAAATGAGCATAAAGACCTTTTCGGTAGGGGAGGTTTTCCTGGAGACTGCTGTCATACTGGTGAAGGATGTATATGGTCGATTCCACCCTACTCGCGCAATTTTAGATTCCGCGTCGCAAATAAATCTGATGTGCGATTACATGCAGCAGGCGTTGAGATTACCTAAAGCAGCGTGCTCAATGGTGTAAATGGTGTCGGCATGAGCATATCGAAGAAGGTACAAGCAACGATAAAGTCGCGCCTCAGTGACTTTGAGATAGCATTACAATTTTATATTTTGCCAAAATAACAGGAAGGAAGCCTGATAAATTTGTGGACATATCAGCATGGAAAATACCAAAAAACCTGGAGCTGGCAGATAGTGGATTCAACATTCCAGCACGAGCACGAGTTAGTTTTGCTAGGCGCAGGAATAAATTTGTAATTGGTATCTGTGGGGCAAATAGAGCTGTGCGAGGGAGTGAACTAGTCAGGGTGTCTGTGCCAGGTATGATGACCATGGGGACGTAACAAATTATACATTTTGAATGCGTTTGAACTGAATTGTATATGCATGGGCTCTTGCTAATTTGGCAGTGCATTCTTGCGCTTCTGTGTATAATCGTCATAGTTGTTAGCTGTAAGTAAATAATTATCAAAAAATTAAGCTGCCTGAAAATTAGCAATTATACCATCTAGTTGCTGCTCCTGTTGGGGGGTTGAGTTCACATATGGATATGGCGCTTGATTTATGCATGTAATACAACATATTATTAGGATGCCGTATTTGCGTAAAATTGCAAAAAATTTTCTAATTTGGAATTCATATATTCATCCTAAACAAATTAAGTGTCTGCTATTCCTAAATAATAAATAATTTAAAAAAAATGTTTACATTTTTATTAGAAAACCATTGGTTACATTTGGCCAAGCATCTTCTATAATTCACATGCATATGCATATTGCTACTCACTGCCGCTGGCGACCGGCCATTATCACTTGGTACCCCTCCTACAAACAATTCTGTACAGCGGGAGTAGTCGGGCCATTTGTTCCACTGATCCTTTAGCACACACAATATTAAACATTTTGTCATTTAAACATTTTCACATTTTCACATAATTTAAACATTTTCACTTTTCCACATAATTTAATTTTTCAGAAATCTCTGTTTTACATTTATTAAATTTTATGTAATTTTCCTATCAAAATCTCAAAATCTAAATTCAAATTCAAATCCAGGGTGCACCGATTTGTGCTCCCTGTTCGAAACTAAAATTGGATTTTAATATGTCAAAAGCAAAAGCTTTTTTCAAGCAATTGACAAGTCAAAATCCAGAAATTGTTGTTGTTGTAGACTTGTTGTAGCCTTGCGGCCACCTTCTTAGTGCACACTGGTGTGCACCATAGAGTAATAGACCCCCGAGCACTTATACACTTGCAATCAATTTCCCACTGATTTTCTTGATGGATTTACGAAGTTATTTCTCTATACTACTCTATGGTGTGCACTAAGAAGGTGGCCGCAAGGCTATAACAAGTCTACTTCTGGATTTTGACTTGTCAATTGCTTGAAAAAACCTTTCGCTTTTGACATGCTAAAATCCAATATTAGCTTCGAACAGAGAGGACTAATCGGTGTACCCTGGATTTGAATTTGAATTTAGATTTTGCGATTTTGATAGTAAGGAAAATTAAATATAATTTAATAAATGTAAAATAGAGATTTCTGCAAAATTAAATTATGTGGAAATGTGAAAATATTTAAATTATGTGGTAGTGTGAAAATGTTTAAATGGAAAAATGCTTAGTATTATGTGTGCTAGCGCATCAGTGGAACAAGTGGCCCGACTACTCTCGCTGTACACAATTGTGTGTAGGAGGAGTACCAAGTGACAATGTGCGGCCGCCACCGGCACTGAATAGCAATATGCATGTGCAGTGAAATCTAGAATATGCTTGGACAAAGGTAACCAATGGTTTTCTTATTTATTATTTAGGAATAGCAGACACTTAAATTGTATAGGACGAAAGTATGAATTCCATATTTAAAAATTTTTGCAATTTAACGCAATTGCGGCATTGTAATAATATTAGATGCATAAATCATGCGCCATATCCATTTGTTCAATCAACCCCTCAACTGGAGCAGCAACTAAATGGTATAACTGCTAATCTTCAGGCAGCTTAATTTACAGTTAACAACTATGATGATTACACACAGAAGCTCAACAATACACTGCCGAAATCGCAAGAGCCCATGAAAAGATTCAAACTCATTCAAATAATACGCATACAAATAGACAGCAGCACCTACTTCCAATGTCAGCAAAGGTGCATCATTTAAACCCAATTACCCAAATGTGGAATATAAGTAGAAGTGTAACAACATAAGAGTATTTCCAATGAAGTATTAATTTTTTTATTTTATAACATTGTACAAAATCTTTAATTATATATTAATTTTGTCACTTTCCACATTTTATTTTTAGTAATTATTATATCTCAACTATTTACAAACTATTATTTGTATATTTCAAACTTTCGTTTGTTTACAAAACAAACTTGCGACTACCTTTTAGGTGTGCCCTGGTTTTGGAAAAAAAACCAAAAAAATTCATCAATTCATTTTAATAACTATGAAATTGTGTGTAATAAATAAAATGTATTTCTTGAATAGACTGAAAGTGAAAAAGGTTTCTTAAGATAATATTGTAATCGATGAAGCTAAAACAAGGCTAGCAACAAGAAGCCTTCGACTAACCCCACCTCTCCACGGGCAACTTTTGTTGGAATAACAACTGTAAAATTTCATTGCAAAGGATGGTAATATTTTAATGGTGGGCATTGTCATCGTCATTTTCAAAATGTCGTCAAGCAATGTACTTCGCTGTGTTCGCGCTTTTGATTCATTAAAAGAATTGTTTGATTTATACGATAAAGAGAGAAAAGGAAGAAAGTCGAGTTTCTGGGTGAATCCTTTCTTACAAAGAAGGGAAATGCACAGTCTCCATCCATTTTAGCATTTAAATCAATATACGCGGTAATACTAAACTTTGGCGATGGTGCCACTCTGTGCGCTACCAAATGGCTGTCAAAAAAACAAAAAATGACAACTGATTCCAACACAGCATGTTAGCAATTTGTGACATGAAATATAGCAAGCCATGAATTGTCAACTTGATGCCATTGGCTGTCTCTATTGGCCATTTGCTTGAAATTGCCAATTGAATGCTATCAAAAATTGTCGGTGGAGACGTAGGGTCAAAGAGAAATAGATTTACAAAACAAGCATTTCGCATGAAGTCGTGACTCTGATACTAGTATGATTGCATCCATTCTCTTCCGTCCGCAAAGTATGGAAGAAGTGTGAAGACGGAAAATACTACAAGCATTTAACACATACACAACACATATACAACATGCAACATCTCACAGCTCAAACAAGGTAACCACCTCCCACGCTAAACGCAACAAGAAAAACAGCATACAAGTATAACAAAACATTTACGCACAGACGATCGAACCAAAAAGCGTAAAGGTTTTAATGATCTCAGAAACGTAAAGTGATAGAGAAACACACACAAAGCATTCAGCAAGCGGAGTACAAATAAATATTTATAATAACAACAACAGTACAGCGACAGAAGGGGGAACACGGAGAAACAGAAACACGCCAACCGATCGCACGCGGTAAAGCCGCACTGACTACAGGCAACAACAGAAGTTGAAGGTGGCCCAAGGACAATTAATTTTTCAGAAATCTCTGTTTTACATTTATTAAATTTTATGTAATTTTCCTATCAAAATCTCAAAATCTAAGTTCAAATTCAAATCCAGGGTGCACCGATTTGTGCTCCCTGTTCGAAACTAAAATTGGATTTTAATATATCAAAAGCAAAAGCTTTTTTCAAGCAATTGACAAGTCAAAATCCAGAAATTGTTGTTGTTGTAGACTTGTTGTAGCCTTGCGACCACCTTCTTAGTGCACACTGGTGTGCACCATAGAGTAATAGACCCCCGAGCACTTATACACTTGCAATCAATTTCCCACTGATTTTCTTGATGGATTTACGAAGTTATTTCTCTATACTACTCTATGGTGTGCACTAAGAAGGTGGCCGCAAGGCTATAACAAGTCTATTTCTGGATTTTGACTTGTCAATTGCTTGAAAAAACCTTTCGCTTTTCACATGCTAAAATCCAATATTAGCTTCGAACAGAGAGGACTAATCGGTGTACCCTGGATTTGAATTTGAATTTAGATTTTGCGATTTTGATAGTAAGGAAAATTAAATATAATTTAATAAATGTAAAACAGAGATTTCTGCAAAATTAAATTATGTGGAAATGTGAAAATATTTAAATTATGTGGTTTAAATGGAAAAATGCTTAGTATTGTGTGTGCTAGCGCATCAGTGGAACAAGTGGCCCGACTACTCTCGCTGTACACAATTGTGTGTAGGAGGAGTACCAAGTGACAATGTGCGGCCGCCACCGGCACTGAATAGCAATATGCATGTGCAGTGAAATCTAGAAGATGCTTGGACAAAGGTAACCAATGGTTTTCTTATTTATTATTTAGGAATAGCAGACACTTAAATTGTATAGGACGAAAGTATGAATTCCATATTTAAAAATTTTTGCAATTTAACGCAATTGCGGCATTCTAATAATATTAGATGCATAAATCATGCGCCATATCCATTTGTTCAAATAATCCCTCAACTGGAGCAGCAACTAAATGGTATAACTGCTAATCTTCAGGCAGCTTAATTTACAGTTAACAACTATGATGATTACACACAGAAGCGCAACAATACACTGCTGAAATCGCAAGAGCCCATGAAAAGGTTCAAACTCATTCAAATAATACGCATACAAATAGACAGCAGCACCTACTTCCAATGTCAGCAAAGGTGCATCATTTAAACCAATGATTCTTGTGAAATTACCCAAATGTGGAATATAAGTAGAAGTGTAACAACATAAGAGTATTTCCAATGAAGTATTAATTTTTTTATTTTATAACATTGTACAAAATCTTTAATTATATATTAATTTTGTCACTTTCCACATTTTATTTTTAGTAATTATTATATCTCAACTATTTACAAACTATTATTTGTATATTTCAAACTTTCGTTTGTTTACAAAACAAACTTGCGACTACCTTTTAGGTGTGCCCTGGTTTTGGAAAAATCACAAAAAAAATTCATCAATTCATTTTAATATATAATAATTCATTTTAGCATTTAAATCAATATACGCGGTAATACTAAACTTTGGCGATGGTGCCACTCTGTGCGCTACCAAATGGCTGTCAAAAAACCAAAAAAAGACAACTGATTCCAACACAGCATGTTAGCAGTTTGTGACATGAAATATAGCAAACCATGGATTGTCAACTTGATGCCATTGGCTGTCTCTATTGGCCATTTGCTTGAAGTTGCCAATTGAATGCTATCAAAAATTGTCGGTGGAGACGTAGGGTCAAAGAGAAATTGATTTACAAAAGAAGCATTTCGCATGAAGTCGTGACTCTGATACTAGTATGATTGCATCCATTCTCTTCTGTCCGCAAAGTATGGAAGAAGTGTGAAGACGGAAAATACTACAAGCATTTAACACATACACAACACATATACAACATGCAACATCTCACAGCTCAAACAAGGTAACCACCTCCCACGCTAAACGCAACAACAAAAACAGCATACAAGTATAACAAAACATTTACGCACAGACGATCGAACCAAAAAGCGTAAAGGTTTTAATGATCTCAGAAACGTAAAGTGATAGAGAAACACACACAAAGCATTCAGCAAGCGGAGTACAAATAAATATTTATAATAACAACAACAGTACAGCGACAGAAGGTGGAACACGGAGAAACAGAAACACGCCAACCGATCGCAAGCGGTAAAGCCGCACTGACTACAGGCAACAACAGAAGTTGAAGGTGACCCAAGGACAATTGGACCACAATAACAACAAGCACAGACAAAGCGGACCAGCAGAGATTTGACCATACAAAGGTACACCCATAACACCACGATGCACTGGTCTCTGTGACAGCTTTCGCTTTATAAGCGGAGTGGCCCGGGCAGTGAGTCTCTTTGATCCAGCATCGTTCAGCAAGTATACAAACCACCACGCTCCTAGAGACAGCGGTAGTGCCTACGAATAGTATTGACAATAAATAAAACGCAAAGACAGAACCAGGAGTTTAAGGTTTTGACCGACTCTCCCTGGGACACCTACGCAACATAGACAGAGCCAGGAGTTTATGGTTTTGACCGACTCTCCCTGGGACACATAGGCACCATAGACAGAGCCAGGAGTTTATGGTTTTGACCGACTCTCCCTGGGACACATAGGCAACATAGACAGAGCCAGAAGTTTATGGTTTTGACCGACTCTCCCTGGGACACCTACGCAACATAGACAGAGCCAGGAGTTTATGGTTTTGACCGACTCTCCCTGGGACACATAGGCACCATAGACAAAGCCAGGAGTTTATGGTTTTGACCGACTCTCCCTGGGACACATAGGCAACATAGACAGAGCCAAAAGTTTATGGTTTTGACCGACTCTCCCTGGGACACATACGCAACATAGACAGAGCCAGGAGTTTATGGTTTTGACCGACTCTCCCTGGGACACATAGGCAACACAAACAGAGCCAGGAGTTTATGGTTTTGACCGACTCTCCCTGGAGACTAGCACAAACCACGGACACTAGCACGAACACACAGCCAGAGAAGGGTAGTAGTAAAATATATTTATATACGAGTATGTATAGAAAATAGCTAGTAAGAAAACTATTTGATTCAATTTTGAAAATAAATAAAGACACTTAATAAAACCAATACAACAGCGTTTAAATTTCTGTAAGCGACCCTGGAACCGGCTGAGTTTTACCCCATATATATATATATATATATATATATATATATATATATATATATATATATATATATATATATATATATATATATATATATATATATATATATATATATGTACGAGGTGTGATCAAAAGATAACCGTTATTTTCATCTTTTCGTGAGTTACGTATGTTCGATGTTCGCATTTTTTTTTTTATGTTGGTACACATGTCTGTTATATATGTTGGCAATACCAACCATTTTGGATTGTCAGTTTGTTTTTGACAGATAAAAAGATTAGTCGTGTTTTGGTGTGCTCTTCGATTTTGTACTATTCGAAGAAAATGGATCAATGAAACTGTATTCAGTTTTGTGTAAAAAATGAAATTAAATGCGCAAGGACATTTGAAATGTTGCCTTTGG
This sequence comes from Clusia tigrina, assembly GCA_920105625.2. NCBI lineage: Eukaryota > Metazoa > Arthropoda > Insecta > Diptera > Clusiidae > Clusia > Clusia tigrina. Next base: position 65,394,659 of record OV050030.1, read on the forward strand.
CGAGTCTACTATGAGCAGAACACAAGTTCAATTGTGGTATAACCGGTTTAAGGAAGGCCGAGAAGATGTCAATGACGATGCTCGTCCTGGTCGCCCGAGCACGTCAACAACCGATGAAAACATTGACGCAGTGAAGAAAATGATTTTGGATAATCGTCGAATCACTATCAGAGAGGATGTTGGCATATCGTTCGGCTCATGCCAAGCAATTTTTACGGATGTTTTAGGCATGAAACGTGCGGCAGCGAAGATTGTTCCAAAATTGCTAGATTTTGAGCAAAAACAACGTCGCATGGACATCGCTCAGCAGCTGTTTTTGGCCAAAAACAAAACCGTTATCATGCCTCAACCACCGTATTCACCGGACTTGGCCCCCGCTGACTTTTTCCTCTTTCCAAAACTGAAGACACCGATGAAAGGAAAGCGTTTTGCTACGATTGAGGAGATAAAAGAAAAATCGAAACAGGAGCTATTGGCGATACCAAAAAAAGCGTTTCAGAAGTGTTTCGAGGATTGGAAAAAACGCTGGCATAAGTGTATTATATCTGAGGGGAATTACTTTGAAGGGGACAAGATAGTTGTTGATGAATAAATAAATACTTTATCACACTTGATCACACAATAACGGCTATTTTTTGATCACACCTCGTATATATATATGGGGTAAAACTATTGCGCACAAACGTAGTGTAGCACAAACACTACCTACGCAAACTCTACACATCCAAACCATACCAATACATAAGACACACCCATCCGCTGCACTGCGTCACTATGACACTTGACCTGTGCAGCGTAATTAGAATCCTAGCGTGCAGTCATTGGTGAATCAGTTTGTTTTACATTTGAGTGGAATTTGTGTTAGTCTTAAGTGAAAGGGATTAAACAATTTAGAATAATCGAAATTGTTATCGAATTTATAGCTCAAACAAATCATATAAAAAATTCTGCTCGGGAATTAAAGAAATCAGTTTCCAACTGGCAACTTAAACCAACTGCATTTTTCTTGCAATCAGCCTTTCTTCGGCTTGAGCCTTTTCTTTCCTCTTTGGTGCCAGTATTGACTTAAATTTTGTGGAGCTTCAGTGGAAGCAAATACGAAATATAAATAATTTGGATTTAACTAATAAGCAAGTGATTCGCGAAGAAAATTGAAAAAAAAAATTTTTTCGGGTTTAAAAATTGCGTATAACAACGTTGGCGTCGGGTTTTTTTTGTTGGTCCCAGTAACGCAACAGCAGTACGAGCCTGCCGTAGCGTCAGTAACGCAGCAGCAGAACGAGTGTACAGTAGCTGCAAAAATTCAGAGAAATAGCATAGGCAGCATTAAACATCGCCAGAGCAGAGCACCTTTTTTCTTTTTTATTAAACATTAGGCAAAAAGCTGCGAGGAGAATTAGAAGCGATATCATTGTAAAAAGTGCAATTGTGATTGAAAAATATTGGGAGAGAAAGCTCTGGCTTAAAATTTTATATTTAAATAAAAAATAGTGAGCAGAGAATAATTGTGCGATAAGTTCTATACGGGTAATAGTATTCGATAATCATAACGAATTGAAAAAGAAAAAAAATATGGTCTCGAACGATGAGAAAGATGATATTGCAGTTGAAGCGGCAGCTACGATGAAGAGTGGTCAAAGACTCGTGCAGCCAAAGTCGCTGCGAGCTTCGACTATAGGGAGTATAACACGAATTAGGAATTTGGTGGCAAAAAAGGGTGCTGCTCTGCCTGCAGAAGAGTTTGAGTGCCGGCTTGGTATTTTGGAAGCCTACTTCAAGCAGATTCTCAGCGTGCAGGCAAGCATCGATAAAATCTGCTCAGAAGCAGACACGTCAGCCATTTCTGTTTTCATTGGTGATGTGGAGGAGCTATATGTGAGTTCGAAATCAACCATAATGGCGTTGATTCAAGAAAGACGAACATCTGTAGCTGATATTAGTAGGTCACACACGACGTCATTTGCGGCATCAGCACCGCGCTTACTGCGCGAAATTAAGATTCCCAAATTCGGTGGAAAATATGCTGAATTCCCTAAATACATCGAATTATTCAATAAGATGGTTCATCATGATGAAACGTTGAATAATTGCGAACGGCTTCTGATACTCAAAGAGAGTTTGGGTCCAAGACGACTATCAGCAATCGCAGACTTCGATGAAACTGATGAGAGTTATCCGAAGGCGATGCCGCGCCTGAAATCGTGTTTCGCTGCACTTTTTTAATTGCAAAAGGCAACCACAGGATCTGGTGCGCATTTACGTAAGGAAATTGACACCACCAACGCGCGCTTGAGCGCGATGCATTCGCTTGGGAACTATGTAGTTGTGCCTAATGCTCTCATCATATTTCTGGTGATGGAGACTTTAGATACCGAATCGCCAACCCAATGGGAAGTAGCCGTTGACTATACGAAGTTGTCTTAATGGGAAGAGTGTTCAGTGGTATTATCTCGGCGGTGCCAAATTTTGGAGGCACGAGAGGCGAAGACGGTACGATGTAAAGGAGGATTCGGCGAGGGATTTTCAACGGAAATCCAAGCCGAACGGTACTTTCGTGAAGCGAAATACCACAACGTTGCTGGCAATAGAGCAGACGTCTTGCAGCATTTGGCACAAAGGTGGACATGACGTGGTGAATTGCTCGAAATTCATACGCATGAGTGAACAGGAGCACTACTTAGATGCACGGACATCTAAGTTGTGCTTTCTGTGTTTGAGGAAAGGACATTGGTCCAGGCAATGTAAAGCACCGAAATGCGCAAAGTGCCAACTTTCTCATCACGCATTGCTTCATAGACACAATGACACAGTGTCAGGTTATATTGAAGCTGGCGTAATGGTAAGTGATGACAGCAACTCAACAACAAAGAAGGTGGCGTTGCAAATGAGCATAAAGACCTTTTCGGTAGGGGAGGTTTTCCTGGAGACTGCTGTCATACTGGTGAAGGATGTATATGGTCGATTCCACCCTACTCGCGCAATTTTAGATTCCGCGTCGCAAATAAATCTGATGTGCGATTACATGCAGCAGGCGTTGAGATTACCTAAAGCAGCGTGCTCAATGGTGTAAATGGTGTCGGCATGAGCATATCGAAGAAGGTACAAGCAACGATAAAGTCGCGCCTCAGTGACTTTGAGATAGCATTACAATTTTATATTTTGCCAAAATAACAGGAAGGAAGCCTGATAAATTTGTGGACATATCAGCATGGAAAATACCAAAAAACCTGGAGCTGGCAGATAGTGGATTCAACATTCCAGCACGAGCACGAGTTAGTTTTGCTAGGCGCAGGAATAAATTTGTAATTGGTATCTGTGGGGCAAATAGAGCTGTGCGAGGGAGTGAACTAGTCAGGGTGTCTGTGCCAGGTATGATGACCATGGGGACGTAACAAATTATACATTTTGAATGCGTTTGAACTGAATTGTATATGCATGGGCTCTTGCTAATTTGGCAGTGCATTCTTGCGCTTCTGTGTATAATCGTCATAGTTGTTAGCTGTAAGTAAATAATTATCAAAAAATTAAGCTGCCTGAAAATTAGCAATTATACCATCTAGTTGCTGCTCCTGTTGGGGGGTTGAGTTCACATATGGATATGGCGCTTGATTTATGCATGTAATACAACATATTATTAGGATGCCGTATTTGCGTAAAATTGCAAAAAATTTTCTAATTTGGAATTCATATATTCATCCTAAACAAATTAAGTGTCTGCTATTCCTAAATAATAAATAATTTAAAAAAAATGTTTACATTTTTATTAGAAAACCATTGGTTACATTTGGCCAAGCATCTTCTATAATTCACATGCATATGCATATTGCTACTCACTGCCGCTGGCGACCGGCCATTATCACTTGGTACCCCTCCTACAAACAATTCTGTACAGCGGGAGTAGTCGGGCCATTTGTTCCACTGATCCTTTAGCACACACAATATTAAACATTTTGTCATTTAAACATTTTCACATTTTCACATAATTTAAACATTTTCACTTTTCCACATAATTTAATTTTTCAGAAATCTCTGTTTTACATTTATTAAATTTTATGTAATTTTCCTATCAAAATCTCAAAATCTAAATTCAAATTCAAATCCAGGGTGCACCGATTTGTGCTCCCTGTTCGAAACTAAAATTGGATTTTAATATGTCAAAAGCAAAAGCTTTTTTCAAGCAATTGACAAGTCAAAATCCAGAAATTGTTGTTGTTGTAGACTTGTTGTAGCCTTGCGGCCACCTTCTTAGTGCACACTGGTGTGCACCATAGAGTAATAGACCCCCGAGCACTTATACACTTGCAATCAATTTCCCACTGATTTTCTTGATGGATTTACGAAGTTATTTCTCTATACTACTCTATGGTGTGCACTAAGAAGGTGGCCGCAAGGCTATAACAAGTCTACTTCTGGATTTTGACTTGTCAATTGCTTGAAAAAACCTTTCGCTTTTGACATGCTAAAATCCAATATTAGCTTCGAACAGAGAGGACTAATCGGTGTACCCTGGATTTGAATTTGAATTTAGATTTTGCGATTTTGATAGTAAGGAAAATTAAATATAATTTAATAAATGTAAAATAGAGATTTCTGCAAAATTAAATTATGTGGAAATGTGAAAATATTTAAATTATGTGGTAGTGTGAAAATGTTTAAATGGAAAAATGCTTAGTATTATGTGTGCTAGCGCATCAGTGGAACAAGTGGCCCGACTACTCTCGCTGTACACAATTGTGTGTAGGAGGAGTACCAAGTGACAATGTGCGGCCGCCACCGGCACTGAATAGCAATATGCATGTGCAGTGAAATCTAGAATATGCTTGGACAAAGGTAACCAATGGTTTTCTTATTTATTATTTAGGAATAGCAGACACTTAAATTGTATAGGACGAAAGTATGAATTCCATATTTAAAAATTTTTGCAATTTAACGCAATTGCGGCATTGTAATAATATTAGATGCATAAATCATGCGCCATATCCATTTGTTCAATCAACCCCTCAACTGGAGCAGCAACTAAATGGTATAACTGCTAATCTTCAGGCAGCTTAATTTACAGTTAACAACTATGATGATTACACACAGAAGCTCAACAATACACTGCCGAAATCGCAAGAGCCCATGAAAAGATTCAAACTCATTCAAATAATACGCATACAAATAGACAGCAGCACCTACTTCCAATGTCAGCAAAGGTGCATCATTTAAACCCAATTACCCAAATGTGGAATATAAGTAGAAGTGTAACAACATAAGAGTATTTCCAATGAAGTATTAATTTTTTTATTTTATAACATTGTACAAAATCTTTAATTATATATTAATTTTGTCACTTTCCACATTTTATTTTTAGTAATTATTATATCTCAACTATTTACAAACTATTATTTGTATATTTCAAACTTTCGTTTGTTTACAAAACAAACTTGCGACTACCTTTTAGGTGTGCCCTGGTTTTGGAAAAAAAACCAAAAAAATTCATCAATTCATTTTAATAACTATGAAATTGTGTGTAATAAATAAAATGTATTTCTTGAATAGACTGAAAGTGAAAAAGGTTTCTTAAGATAATATTGTAATCGATGAAGCTAAAACAAGGCTAGCAACAAGAAGCCTTCGACTAACCCCACCTCTCCACGGGCAACTTTTGTTGGAATAACAACTGTAAAATTTCATTGCAAAGGATGGTAATATTTTAATGGTGGGCATTGTCATCGTCATTTTCAAAATGTCGTCAAGCAATGTACTTCGCTGTGTTCGCGCTTTTGATTCATTAAAAGAATTGTTTGATTTATACGATAAAGAGAGAAAAGGAAGAAAGTCGAGTTTCTGGGTGAATCCTTTCTTACAAAGAAGGGAAATGCACAGTCTCCATCCATTTTAGCATTTAAATCAATATACGCGGTAATACTAAACTTTGGCGATGGTGCCACTCTGTGCGCTACCAAATGGCTGTCAAAAAAACAAAAAATGACAACTGATTCCAACACAGCATGTTAGCAATTTGTGACATGAAATATAGCAAGCCATGAATTGTCAACTTGATGCCATTGGCTGTCTCTATTGGCCATTTGCTTGAAATTGCCAATTGAATGCTATCAAAAATTGTCGGTGGAGACGTAGGGTCAAAGAGAAATAGATTTACAAAACAAGCATTTCGCATGAAGTCGTGACTCTGATACTAGTATGATTGCATCCATTCTCTTCCGTCCGCAAAGTATGGAAGAAGTGTGAAGACGGAAAATACTACAAGCATTTAACACATACACAACACATATACAACATGCAACATCTCACAGCTCAAACAAGGTAACCACCTCCCACGCTAAACGCAACAAGAAAAACAGCATACAAGTATAACAAAACATTTACGCACAGACGATCGAACCAAAAAGCGTAAAGGTTTTAATGATCTCAGAAACGTAAAGTGATAGAGAAACACACACAAAGCATTCAGCAAGCGGAGTACAAATAAATATTTATAATAACAACAACAGTACAGCGACAGAAGGGGGAACACGGAGAAACAGAAACACGCCAACCGATCGCACGCGGTAAAGCCGCACTGACTACAGGCAACAACAGAAGTTGAAGGTGGCCCAAGGACAATTGGACCACAATAACAACAAGCACAGACAAAGCGGACCAGCAGAGATTTGACCATACAAAGGTACACCCATAACACCACGATGCACTGGTCCCTGTGACAGCTTTCGCTTTATAAGCGGAGTGGCCCGGGCAGTGAGTCTCTTTGATCCAGCATCGTTCAGCAAGTATACAACCCACCAAGCTCCTAGAGACAGCGGTAGTGACTACGAATATTATTGACAATAAATAAAACGCAAAGACAGAACCAGGAGATTAAGGTTTTGACCGACTCTCCCTGGGACACCTACGCAACACAGACAGAGCCAGGAGTTTATGGTTTTGACCAACTCTCCCTGGGACACATAGGCAACATAGACAGAGCCAGGAGTTTATGGTTTTGACCGACTCTCCCTGGGACACATAGGCAACATAGACAGAGCCAGAAGTTTATGGTTTTGACCGACTCTCCCTGGGACACCTACGCAACATAGACAGAGCCAGGAGTTTATGGTTTTGACCGACTCTCCCTGGGACACATAGGCACCATAGACAGAGCCAGGAGTTTATGGTTTTGACCGACTCTCCCTGGGACACATAGGCAACATAGACAGAGCCAAAAGTTTATGGTTTTGACCGACTCTCCCTGGGACACATACGCAACATAGACAGAGCCAGGAGTTTATGGTTTTGACCGACTCTCCCTGGGACACATAGGCAACACAAACAGAGCCAGGAGTTTATGGTTTTGACCGACTCTCCCTGGAGACTGGCACAAACCACGGACACTAGCACGAACACACAGCCAGAGAAGGGTAGTAGTAAAATATATTTATATACGAGTATGTATAGAAAATAGCTAGTAAGAAAACTATTTGATTCAATTTTGAAAATAAATAAAGACACTTAATAAAACCAATACAACAGCGATTAAATTTCTGTAAGCGACCCTGGAACCGGCTGAGTTTTACCCCATATATATATATATATATATATATATATATATATATATATATATATATATATATGTATATATATATATATATATATATATATATATATATATATATATATATATATATACAGGGTTGCCCAAATTCGACGGACCCATGTTTTTGTTAAAAAAATCAAAGAAAAAAATAAAAATTTGGCAGTTGGCAATCTTAATCATTTAATTTGTTCCAAGTAGATTTGTTTACATCAATTTTTGAATATGATATCTCTCAAATGGCCGCCTCTGGCGTTGATGGCGTATTGTGCCCTTTTTGCAGCATTTTCCATCGTTTTCGCCAACATTTCGGCCGGAATAGCGGCTATTTCTTCACGAATGTTGTCCTTGAGCTCTTCTACGGTCCTTGGCTTGTTAACGTAAACCTTTGACTTCAAATATCCCCACAAGAAGAAGTCAGGCGGCGTCAAATCGGGCGAACGCGGTGGCCAGTCCAAATCACCACTTTTCGACATCAAACGGCCCGGAAACAAATTCTTCAGAAAATCGATTGTTATGCGACTTGTGTGCGGTGGAGCGCCGTCTTGTTGAAACCAGAACTGCCTCATACGCTTTCGACGAATAATTGGCATCACAAAATTGGTCATCATGTCGCGATAACGCTCCTGGTTGATGGTAACAGCATGGCCATTTTCATTTTGGAAGAAAAACGGCCCAATGACCGTTTTCGCACTAACGCCGCACCAAACGGTGACTTTTTCGTCATGAAGAGGCACTTCTTGAATCTCCTGAGGATTTTCAGTGGCGTAAATACGGCAATTTTGCTTATTTACGGTCCCATTCAATGTGAAATGGGCTTCATCGGACATGATAATTTTGTTCCAAAATTGCTCGTCATCTTCGGCCATTTCGATGACTCTTTGGGCCCATTCCAATCGACGAGGCTTGTCCGCAGGCAACAATCTTTGCGTCAATTGCATTTTGTACGGGAACAAATGCAAATCAACGCGAATAATCCGTTGTAAAGTGGACCGAGCCATGCCCAACTGCTGAGAACGGCGTTTTTGGGATGTTCTTGGGGACCTCTCAACACTGGCTCGTACGGCACCGATATTTTCGGCCGATCGCCTTGGTCGACTTTTATTTGGCCTCTTCGGATTAGAAAGAGCCTCACCAGTCGAAAATTTTTCATATAAACGCTTAATGGTGTTCTTAGAAGGCACACTTCTCACATTTTTTAAGTTTTTAAAAGCACGTTGAGTTTTCACAATTGACTTCTTCTGTTGAATGTAAATTTCAACTATTTCAGAGCGCTCGCGTGGCGTGTATTGTTCCATGGTAAATCTGCTTGGACTGACGCTTCAAACGCGGTATGTCATTAAGCGATCTGACATCTCTGTCAAAAGTTATGGCGTTGCCAGATGGGGCAACCCTGTATATATGTATATATATATATATATATATATATATATATATATATATATATATATATATATATATATATATATATATAGATATATATATATATATATATATATATGTATATATATACGAGGTGTGATCAAAAGATAACCGTTATTTTCATCTTTTCGTGAGTTACGTATGTTCGATGTTCGCATTTTTTTTTTATGTTGGTACACATGTCTGTTATATATGTTGGCAATACCAACCATTTTGGATTGTCAGTTTGTTTTTGACAGATAAAAAGGTTAGTCGTGTTTTGGTGTGCTCTTCGATTTTGTACTATTCGAAGAAAATGGATCAATGAAACTGTATTCAGTTTTGTGTAAAAAATGAAATTAAATGCGCAAGGACATTTGAAATGTTGCCTTTGGCGAGTCTACTATGAGCAGAACACAAGTTCAATTGTGGTATAACCGGTTTAAGGAAGGCCGAGAAGATGCCAATGACGATGCTCGTCCTGGTCGCCAAAGCACGTCAACAACCGATGAAAACATTGACGCAGTGAAGAAAATGATTTTGGATAATCGTCGAATCACTATCAGAGAGGATGTTGGCATATCATTCGGCTCATGCCAAGCAATTTTTACGGATGTTTTAGGCATGAAACGTGCGGCAGCGAAGATTGTTCCAAAATTGCTAAATTTTGAGCAAAAACAACGTCGCATGGACATCGCTCAGCAGCTGTTTTTGGCCAAAAACAAAACCGTTATCATGCCTCAACCACCGTATTCACCGGACTTGGCCCCCGCTGACTTTTTCCTCTTTCCAAAACTGAAGACACCGATGAAAGGAAAGCGTTTTGCTACGATTGAGGAGATAAAAGAAAAATCGAAACAGGAGCTATTGGCGATACCAAAAAAAGCGTTTCAGAAGTGTTTCGAGGATTGGAAAAAACGCTGGCATAAGTGTATTATATCTGAGGGGAATTACTTTGAAGGGGACAAGATAGTTGTTGATGAATAAATAAATACTTTATCACACTTGATCACACAATAACGGCTATTTTTTGATCACACCTCGTATATATATATGGGGTAAAACTATTGCGCACAAACGTAGTGTAGCACAAACACTACCTACGCAAACTCTACACATCCAAACCATACCAATACATAAGACACACCCATCCGCTGCACTGCGTCACTATGACACTTGACCTGTACAGCGTAATTAGAATCCTAGCGTGCAGTCATTGGTGAATCAGTTTGTTTTACATTTGAGTGGAATTTGTGTTAGTCTTAAGTGAAAGGGATTAGACATAAACAATTTAGAATAATCGAAATTTTTATCGTATTTATAGCTCAAACAAATCATATAAAAAAACTCTGCTCGGGAATTAAAGAAATCAGTTTCCAACTGGCAACTTAAACCAACTGCATTTTTCTTGCAATCAGCCTTTCTTCGGCTTGAGCCTTTTCTTTCCTCTTTGGTGCCAGTATTGACTTAAATTTTGTGGAGCTTCAGTGGAAGCAAATACGAAATATAAATAATTTGGATTTAACTAATAAGCAAGTGATTCGCGAAGAAAATTGAAAAAAAAATTTTTTTCGGGTTTAAAAATTGCGTATAACAACGTTGGCGTCGGGTTTTTTTTATTGGTCCCAGTAACGCAACAGCAGTACGAGCCTGCCGTAGCGTTAGTAATGCAGCAGCAGAACGAGTGTACAGTAGCTGCAAAAATTCAAAGAAATAGCATAGGCAGCATTAAACATCGCCAGAGCAGAGCACCTTTTTTCTTTTTTATAAAACATTAGGCAAAAAGCTGCGAGGAGAATTAGAAGCGATATCATTGTAAAAAGTGCAATTGTGATTGAAAAATATTGGGAGAGAAAGCTCTGGGTTAAAATTTGATATTTAAATAAAAAATAGTGAGCAGAGAAGAATTGTGCGATAAGTTCTATACGGGTAATAGTATTCGATAATCATAACGAATTGAAAAAGAAAAAAAATATGGTCTCGAACGATGAGAAAGATGATATTGCAGTTGAAGCGGCAGCTACGATGAAGAGTGGTCAAAGGCTCGTGCAGCCAAAGTCGCTGCGAGCTTCGACTACAGGGAGTATAACACGAATTAGGAATTTGGTGGCAAAAAAGGGTGCTGCTCTGCCTGCAGAAGAGTTTGAGTGCCGGCTTGGTATTTTGGAAGCCTACTTCAAGCAGATTCTCAGCGTGCAGGCAAGCATCGATAAAATCTGCTCAGAAGCATACACGTCAGCCATTTCTGTTTTCATTGGTGATGTGGAGGAGCTATATGTGAGTTCGAAATCAACCACAATGGCGTTGATTCAAGAAAGACGAACATCTGTAGCTGATATTAGTAGGTCACACACGGCGTCATTTGCGGCATCAGCACCGCGCTTACTGCGCGAAATTAAGATTCCCAAATTCGGTGGAAAATGTGCTGAATTCCCTAAATACATGGAATTATTCAATAAGATGGTTCATCATGATGAAACGTTGAATAATTGCGAGCGGCTTCTGATACTCAAAGAGAGTTTGGGTCCAAGACGACTATTAGCAATCGCAGACTTCGATGAAACTGATGAGAGTTATCCGAAGGCGATGCAGCGCCTGTAATCGTGTTTCGCTGCACTTTTTTAATTGCAGAAGGCAACCACAGGATCTGGTGCGCATTTACGTAAGGTAATTGACACCACCAACGCGCGCTTGAGCGCGATGCATTCGCTTGGGAACTATGAAGTTGTGCCTAATGCTCTAATCATATTTCTGGTGATGGAGACTTTAGATACCGAATCGCAAGCCAAATGGGAAGAAGCCGTTGACTATACGAAGTTGTCTTAATGGGAAGAGTATTCAGTGGTATTATCTCGGCGGTGCCAAATTTTGGAGGCACGAGAGGCGAAGACGGTACGAGTCGATGTAAAGGAGGATTCGGCGAGGGATTTTCAACGGAAATCCAAGCCGAACGGTACTTTCGCGAAGCGAAATACGACAACGTTGCTGGCAATAGAGCAGACGTCTTGCAGCATTTGGCACAAAGGTGGACATGACGTGGTGAATTGCTCGAAATTCATACGCATGAGTGAACAGGAGCACTACTTAGATGCACGGACATCTAAGTTGTGCTTTCTGTGTTTGAGGAAAGGACATTGGTCCAGGCAATGTAAAGCACCGAAATGCGCAAAGTGCCAACTTTCTCATCACGCATTGCTTCATAGACACAATGACACAGTGTCAGGTTATATTGAAGCTGGCGTAATGGTAAGTGATGACAGCAACTCAACAACAAAGAAGGCGGCGTTGCAAATGAGCATAAAGACCTTTTCGGTAGGGGAGGTTTTCCTGGAGACTGCTGTCATACTGGTGAAGGATGTATATGGTCGATTCCACCCTACTCGCGCAATTTTAGATTCCGCGTCGCAAATAAATCTGATGTGCGATTACATGCAGCAGGCGTTGAGATTACCTAAAGCAGCGTGCTCAATGGTGTAAATGGTGTCGGCATGAGCATATCGAAGAAGGTACAAGCAACGATAAAGTCGCGCCTCAGTGACTTTGAGATAGCACTACAATTTTATATTTTGCCTAAAATAACAGGAAAGAAGCCTGATAAATTTGTGGACATATCAGCATGGAAAATACCAAAAAACCTGGAGCTAGCAGATAGTGGATTCAACATTCCAGCACGAGTTAGTTTTGCTAGGCGCAGGAATAAATTTGTAATTGGTATCTATGGGGCAAATAAAGCTGTGCGAGGGTTTCGCAAGATTGCAGAAAACAACACTGGGATGGGTTGTATCAGGCGGAACGAAAATGAACGAAGATGGTATTGTGACAGCTCAAAGTTTAGTGAGTGATTTAGTGCGAGCAGACGAGAAACAGGATGAGCTTAATACTTTGGTAAAGCGTTTCTGGGAGATGAAGCAAATTTCTAACAAATCAACTTTTCTTACCGATGAAGAAGCAGAGTGCGAGCACATATTTCAAAGCAGCGTGACTAGAGATGACAGTGGTAAATTCGTCGTAAAAATTCCGTTCAAACATGATGTCAACGAATTAGGAGAGTCTTTTTATGCAGCTGAACGGCGCTTTCTAGCGTTAGAGAGACAACTCAATAAATGTTTAATGGCGAAAAAAGCATATACGGAGTTCATTGACGAATATTTGCGGCTAGGACATATGAAAAAAATAACCATAGGAATAAACATTGGATTTTGGAAAGCTGAAGTATTTTTCGCCGCATCAACATGTGTTTCGGTCGGAGTCTACGAGTACTAAGCTCCGGGTAGTCTTCGATTCCCGCTGTAAAACTAGTAGCGGCTGATCTCTGAACGACGTGATGATGAAAGGGCGTATAGTGCAAGATGACTTGCTGTCCATTGTGCTACGCTTTTGATGTTACAGATTTGAGTTAACTGCAGAAGTGACGAAAATGTATTGTCAGGCGTGGGTTATCGAAGAAGACAATTTTGTGGAGACGATCTAGTGAGGAGAAACTGGAAGCGTACCGGCTGCTCACGATCACATATGGAACTACAGCAGCTCCATTCTATGCTACACGCTGCCTAAAGAAGTTGGGCGACGATAATGCTAATAGGTTGCCATTGGCATCCCAGAAAGTGCAGGCCGATTTTTATATGGATGATTTCATTAGTGGAGCTGACACCGAAGAAAAGTTATTCGAAGTCTACGAGGGCGTGTCAACGCTCACAACCTCCGCAAATTTTACACTGCGCAAGTGGCACTCAAACAACAACAGTTTCCTGTGGCAGGTGCCAGAAGCCAAAAAAGAAAAGACGCTGCGTGTTAACGATGACGAAATCATCAAAACGCTTCGCATTATTTGGGAGCCAGCATCGGACTTGTTCAGGTATGTTTGGCCAGATATATACCCCACCAGATCCATAATCAAAAGGGTTGTATTGTCGGAAATGTCGACATTCTTTGATCTCCTTGGACTAGTGAATCCGGTCGTCGTAAAGGCGAAGATTTTCCTGCAAGACCTATGGCTTCAGAAGGCAGCTTGGGATGAATCATTACCCATGCAGTATAACAGTCAATGGACTGAGTTTCGTAATAAGTTGAAAGCGATGCAAGAGGTCAAGATTCCACGTTATATTTTAAGCGCAAAATACGCCGCAAGAGTAGAAATCCACTGGTTCGCTGATGCATCAGAGCGGGCCTATGGCTGCTGCCTCTACGTGCGCTCAATCGGCAATGATAATGGCGTCACAGTGCAATTGTGGCGTGCAAAATCAAGAGTTGCATCCCTCAAAACAAAATCACTACCCAGATTGGAGCTGATGGCAGCTCATCTGCTGTCTATATTGGTGGAAGAGACACAAGCGAATTTTCTGATTCAACCTGATGCGCTGTATCTGTGGAGCGACTCGGAGATTGTGCTCGAGTGGCTGAGAGCGCATCCATCGACTTGGACATCTTTCGTGGCCAACAGGGTTGCCTTGATCCAGGAGGCAACTAAATCAGCAATTTGGAGACATGTTCCTTCTCGACAAAATCCCGCAGACATCATATCCAGAGGTGCGTATGTTGACGAATTACTAAACTCTTTTTGGTTCTCAGGTCCACCATTCCTAAGGAAGTCTTGTGATCAGTGGTCATCCAATAAGGTATGCAAAAAGTCAGCTGAAGTCATTGAAGAATGGCGCAAGCAGACCACAACGTTGATTGCTGCGGAGTAAGATAACCATATTTTTGGTTGGTTAGAGGGGCGAAGTGAATTCGAAAAAACTCAAAAACGAATAGCACTGTTTCTCTGCCTTTTGCGGCAAATAAAGGGTGTGCAAGGAGAGACGCTCAGCACCTCAATGCTAGACGAAGCGTTAATTCGAATTGTATATTGCTTGCAGCAAAACTACTTCGGCAAAGAGTACAGAGAGCTACAAAGAAAGGGCGAAGTGCAAGCAAGGTGAACGGCTTGAGTGATTTCATCCACAGTTGCCATGGCCTCGATATTCTCCGACTAGGAGGCCGTGTACAGAATTCAAGCTTGCCGTATGATGAAAAACATACTATTTTGCTACCTGGCAATAATAACTTCGTTCGTTGTTATGTGCGATATGTGGATGAGAAACATATGCATGTGGGCACGCAAGCTTTGATGGCTATCCTGCCACAGCGATTTTGGATCGTGCATGTAAGAAAAGTGGTAAGATCGGTGACGACGAAATGCATGCGGTGTTTTCGATGCCGCCCGCGTCTGGAGCAACAAATTATAGGAAACTTGCCCACTGAACGAGTGAACGTGGCCAGGCCATTTACGACGAGTGGGGTAGACTTCTGTGGCCCTGTTATGACTACGTACAAGCTTAGGGGAGTACGCGTCACAAAAAGCTACATCGCAGTATTCATATGTTTCGCAAGTAAGGCGGTTCATATGGAGGTGGTCTCTGACTTGTCGGTCAAGGCGTTTATCGCAGCACGCAAGCGGTTTGTCGCACGCCGAGGATTGTGCATACAGCTGTTCTGCGACAATGGCACCAATTTTGTGGGTGGTCGCCGTGAGCTGAAAGAGTTCAGGGAAAACTTTCAAGAGCAGCAGTTGCAAGGCGAAATATTACAGTTTTGTGTCACCAGCAACATCGACTTCCGGCACATACCAGCGCGCTCCCCCCACTTTGGTGGACTGTGGAAGGCGGCGGTAAAATTTGCCAAATATCAACCCGCATATTAGGCAAGTCATTTCTGACTTTTGAGGAACTGTGCACAGTGGTTACAGAAATTGAGGTAATACTAAACTCGCGCCCATTAACAACGATTTCGACTGATCCCAACTACGAAGCAGTGATAACACCAGCGCAATTCCTGACAGGTGGGCCTCTTATTGGCATTAGGGAGCCCACTGTCGACAACAAAAATATTTCGCTTCTGAACCGCTGGATGCGGCTGACGGCCATAAAACAACACTTGCAGAGGTGGTCATCAGAGTATTTGCATGAGTTGCAGCGAAAAGCGAAGTGGACTGCGAAAAGGCGCAACGTGGCAGAAGGAGACTTAGTGTTGGTGTCAGAAGACAACTTACCGCCGAAAGTGTGGCTACTTGGAAGAGTAACGAAAACTGTCGCAGATGCAGCAGGTCAGGTGCGCGTAATCGACATAAAGACCAGAAATGGAATCATTCGGCGCGCGATACACAAGGTTGCACCCATTCCAATGCGCGGATAAAGTCGGTTGATATGTCTGCAGACACATCAAGGGCGCCGGCATGCTGCGTATTAAAAACCAAATTCAGAATGTTAAGAAATTAAGTTCTTTTTGAAATACGAAAACCTTGTTGACACACTGTAAATTAAAGGTACGAAAACTTCTAATTTGCAATGTATATTTTATTGTAACGGTAAATCGCTTTTTCATTAAAAACTGTGAAGAATAAGGACAGTTGAAATGGAGCAATGAATAAAGTCGGTCGCATATTACTTAAATACCGAAACTGTCTCAGGTATAATGCTTACAATATCCATGTCAACTTTTTCAAACGGTTGTTTCGGTGTATCCGTGAACACCATTGACATCTTTGTTAACTTGGAACTTTTGTTGACCAGACATTTTGGACAATTCCTCACATATTTTTTATGTCTCTGAGTATACCTTTTCAGGCGTCTGATTCTCTCGTAGGTTTTCCAAGACCCCTGGTGACCACGTAGGGGTGATTCATGGAAACCTTTCAGTACCCATTGAATATCTTTATAATTCTCCAGCAACTCTACTCTGTTTGTCTCTGTCGTCATTAATTTCTTTCACTTCTGTCGCCGTTGCGTCGTTTACTGACCGTTTGACATGTGTCTTCTCCCTGTCGGCCTTTGGCTTTGCTCTAGTTTGATCTACCGATATCTCTTGTTTGTGGCACTCTGGTAAGCGGATCTGCATTCAGATTTTTCATCCGAGGTTTGTATGTGATTTCAAAATTACACTCACACAACTTGTGTCTGAACTTAGAGGTATGATCCTTCAAATTTGCTATCCGTCCCAGTGGCTTTGGATCGGCGTAGATTTTAAACGAGATTTTTCATAGCCCACAGTTAGGGTAGGAATTCCTTTTCTATTGTAGAATACCTTTTCTCCCTATCACTGACCGCAGTACTTGCGAGTGCTAATTTATGGTTATCCCAGACTTCCCCTACTACGCACTGCTCCCCATGCTTCGTTAATAGCATCGGTGGTCAACAAAAAAGTTTGTTCAAGAGCGGCGTACGCCAAAATCGGATGTGAGCTCATTATTTCTTTTAGCTTTTTGAATGATATTTAGCAGCTCTTTGTCCATTAAAACTTTGCTTCCTTCTGCAAAGTTTATATAATTGTTCACTAGTCCTAGGGATGCTTGCATTTATTTTCTATTTGTCAGCATTGCTATATTCTTTACGCATTTTACCTTCTAAGGATCCAGCAATGCACCTGAATCTTCGCAAAAAATTTACACTTCTCCGTGCTCAATTTCAAATTGTGTTCTCGTTTTTGCTCAAACGTTGCGAATGCTCCTGCAAGTTCTACCCATAGATTTCAATATCATCGAGATACCACAAACCGGTACTTAACTCTGTTTTCTGCTTATCCTGGGTATCTACCAGTACGTGATAGCCACTTACTAAATCAAGTGTAGAAGAGTATCGACTATGCCCCTATTGATCCAGGATTTCTTCTATCTTTGGGATCGGGAACACCTGCTTGATAGAGGCTTCGTTCAATTTTCGGAAATCAACGACATTCGCCACTTCTTCTGACATTGAGCACCCCCTTCTTAGGCACGAAAATAATTGGTGAAAGCCAAGGCGATATTCTTGGTGAAATTAAGTAATCCTTTAACATCTCCTGAATTTGTCTATTCACTTCTTCCTTGTGTGCCTGCGGTAATCTGTACTCATGTTTTATTTCTTGTATGTATGCTAGCGATATGTCATGGAACGACGTACAGATGGCTTCAATAGATGATTTCTCCTCCGAATTTAATGTTGGGTCTAACGTCAGTGATTCTAGTATTCATTCATCATTTTTCTTATATCCACCTACTTAATCACGCTAACCGACCCAAAATTCAGTTCCTTAAAATTATCATAGCTAGTAAACTGGGCCCTAAAACCCTTAGTCCTCTTCTGATGCATTTAGTATTCAAGCGTACTTGTCAACGTACATTGTGGTTTCTCCCAAGTACACACCTTCTGCTAGCTGCTGCTTGTGGAAAAAAACCGACCTAAGTTCCGTGATTACATTTATTATTTTTACTGAAAAGTGATAACTCTTTAGTTACTGCATTAAGAATGCTGCGGCCAGAAAAGTTTTCCGCCCCAAGTTACCATCAGCCGGGACGCCCCCCATTTCTAGTTCCACTACGTCCATTGTGAAATTTACATATCTGACCTCGATGTAGTTTATCCTAACTGAGCCAAGTGTCCGAATAAAACTCTCACCGTTGAGAGTCTTCATACTCGTTGCATCAGTTGACAGTTATTTTCGTAGAACACTATATTTAACGAGACTGGTCTATCTCGTGAGTCTACCAGGAACACTAGATTTCTACTAGCTGCCTCCTTACAGGGTATCTCGAGGAACGCCTCGGCTCTTCTACAAACCACGAAACACCGCATTCTTGTTCCAAAACGGATGCGTATCTGTTCCCTAATTCTGATATTCTGCCACCATGAGTTGTAGTTCTACCTTATATACCTATACTCATTACGTTCTAGCCTAGTTATCTTATCCTAGCACTCCCATACTGCTTTTACGGCTTCCAGTGTATACTTCTAGAACTACCACTATAAATCAAATCGAAAAGCAATCAAGAAGAATATTCTGGAGTGTCTCATGCTCCACTTTTTCTTCGGTCATTGCCCCTACCTCGTTTGACACGCGATTCATACTCTTTGCAAATTTCGACCCATTATTTATTTTTTCGATGCCAACAGGGTTGCCTTGATCAAGGAGACAATCAGCAATTTGAAGACTTGTTCCTTCTCGACAAAATCCCGCAGATATCATATCCAGTGGCACCTATGCTGATGAATTACTAAACTCTTTCTGGTTCTCAGGTTCACCATTCCTAAGGAAGTCTTGTGATCAGTGCCCATTTAATAAGGTATGCAAAATGTCAGCTGAAGTCAGCAAAATGTCAGCTTAACGATGAAATTTGCATTGTTGACAAAAACTCCAATATATACTACATCAGCGGAGGTATTGCACTGGATGAAACATTATATCAAGAGCAATACTCTGAAGAACTCAAGTCAGGGCCAGTTTGCAAATTTGTCAATAATGCACATTTCATGGTTAGGCTTTAAATTCAATAATACCTAATATATGTATAAACAAATTATATGTAATTTATGTATAGAGAAAAATGAATAAATACCCACGATTGGCACAGCCAAAAGTCAGTCAATCAGTAAGAGATAACTGTGAGTCTTTTCATTTTAACTTAGCATTGATTGATTCTCCTTCTCCGACACGAAGGTTTATGTGCCTGTTGTCAATCCCACCATCAACTCGGTATAAGCACCGCTGTTCACATTAGGTATTTCTTTAACGACACCAAGGTTTACGTGCCTGGTGTCAACATTATCATCAATTCGGTACAAGAACCGTTGTTGAAATTCAGCTGTTAAATTTAGTTTAACAATTTGGTGACTCCGACGTTTGCAACCTTCTGAGTATCAGAAGGAAAGGATAACTGGTTCAAGTGCCAAATATACCATCTGTAAACGAATTCCTGAAATTCCTTGAACTTAAATTCCAGTCATTGGAAGCTTTAGGTGGACGACTCAACAAGGATGCGGCAGAACAAGGGCGACCAAGGACCTACCAGGCGTTAAGTGTATCAGTGCCAACAGATACAGCATTCATCACATGCAACCAACATCATGCGCTATTTCATTGTCAAGCGTGTCAGCCAACTGAACAAAGTGCCATAAAAAACATAACACATTGCTTCGTTTGGGAGGATCACAATCGACGGAGGTATCCAACCGCTTCAATCAGTCTTACGGCTGTTCGAAATCGGCCAATACAGTAAAAAAGAATCAGTGCAGCATCGGTATAGAAGGCATCGGTCAAACACAGAGCCACGCTGAACGCGTCAACTTGCAGCTCCAATCATGGACGACTGACTTCACCAAGAGAATTGAAGCTCACATTTTGCCAGAGATTGTTTCTAAGCAACCATCAAGCAGCATCAAATACCGAGCAACCTTATATTAGCTGACCCCAATTTCTATGAATCCAGAAGCATCGATTTACTCCTTGGAGCAGGGCTCTTCTACTCGACATTGTTCATTGGACAAATATCACTAGGAGATAGACGACCTGTGCTGCAAAATACCCTTTTCGGCTGGATAGTTGGGGCTGAATACTCCAAACAAGATTCACCCATCACAACTACCACTTGTTGCACCTGCACCGAAGATGAGTCATTCAACGACACAAGTGGAAAAATTGACCAAAGCGCAACAAAGATAGCAACAAGTGCAGTCCACAACGACACTCTTGAGAAATTCTGGCAACTTGAAGGATGTGAGACACCTAGCTGTAAATTTACAACCGCCGAGCGTCGCTGTGAAGAACATTTTCTGCAAAATTATCAGCGTGATAGCAACGGGCGCTTCATAGTGAAATTGCCGTTCCAAACTACTCCAAACGAACTGGGAGAATCACGGAAGTTAGCTCTGCAACGGTTCATGACAATTGAACGAAAAATGATACAAATTTCTGAATTCAAGACCCAATATGTAGCCTTCATGCGAGAGTACGAGAAGCTTGGTCATATGGAAGCGATTGACATAACTAGTATCAAGAGTCCCCACTACTTTCTTCCACATCACGCCGTTTTGAAGCTCACGACCGTCGCCTACGGTACAACGTCTGCACCGTATTTGGCTATCCGCACATTTCAGGCTCTGGCTGACGATCAAGCCAACAAATACCAACTAGGAGCAGAAGTTGTTAAATCCAATTTTTATGTCGATGATGTGTTGAGCGGATCTGATCATCTCTCCATTGTATGTGAAATACAGCGGCAACTCGACTCATGCTAAGTTTCGCGGGATTCAATTTACGGAAATAGTGCGCGAATCACCCAAGGCTACTAGAAGAAATTCCAGTCACGGACCGTGAAGTAAATATAGAATTCGGTGACAACATCAAAACAATGGGATTGATCTGGAGCCCTTCTAATGATAACTTTAAGGTCGAGGTTGGTGTAGTAGAATCCGGTAGGATAACAAAGCGTTCAGCCTTATCAGATATTTCCCGTATTTTTTGATCCCCTTGGTTTCGTCGCGCCAGTTACGACCCCAGCAAAAGTATTCCTTCAACAATTCCTTGAGCTATAACGCAAAACATCCCATATTGCTGCCATACAACGACCCTATTTCCAGAATGATTCTCGTCATGATGCATGAGAATAATTTGCATTGTGGTCCACAAGGTTTAATATCAGTGTCAAGGCAATTTTGGATAATAAAAGGAAAAATAATGGCCCGAAACGTTGTACAAAAATGCGTGCCCTGCACCAGATGCAAACCTAAGTTATTCAATCAAGTGATGGGAAATTTGCCAGCAACCATAGTCACTCCACCTCGACCATTTGTCCATAGTGGAGTGAATTATTGCGGACCATTTTGGGTGCACTATAAAGATCGTGGAAAGAAGCCACACAAGGCTTTCATCGCAGTATTTTCCTGTTTCGCAACAAAGGCAGTTCACCTAGAGGTTGTAACCGAATTGACGACCGATGCATTTATCGGAGCGCTGAAATGCTTCACGTCTCGCCCCGGACGGTGTGACACTATCTATTGTGACAAGGCAAGCAATTTCGTCGGCGCAAGTAACAATCTGAAGGAGCTACACGATGTCATATTCTCAAATACCTCACGACAAAATATCACGAGATCATGCAGCGACCGTGGAATAAACTTCAAATTTATTCCTCCTAGAGCTCCACATTTTGGACGCTTATGGGAAGCAGCGGTTAAATCCGCCAAGCATTTGATACTACGAAGTGTATCGACGGCATCGCTGACCTACGAAAAACTCGAAACCATCGTCGTGGAGATCGACTCCTGGACACTTCTTGATAGGCTAACCGTTAACTTCACAGATAGATAGGAACATGTCAGAATCCAAGGTATCCTAGATGGAAATTGGTGACACACCTTACAACTAGATGGAAATTGGTGACACACCTTAAATACTAGTTCTGGAAACGTTGGTCACACGAGTACCTTCACCAACTTCAGCAACGACACAAGTGGAAGGGTCCAACCAGCACCATAGAGCCAAATACTATGGTAATCGTCAAAGAAGATAACTTGCCAGTGCTCCAATGGCCTCTAGGGCGAATTGTTAAGGTATACAAGGGTGACGATGCATACTTAAAAGAGCAATTCAAAGACTGGCACTACAGAAGAGCAACCAGTGCCAAAAAGGAAAAGAATAATACCAGCAATCGCCAATGGTTTGGCATTGCTACTAACAATAATGATCTTACCAATAATATTGGGATCTCCAGTGCAAGTTAATCGTCTTGGTTCAAAACTTGGCATCCACTTCGAAAGTATAGGATCTGTTGCTATTTCATCTACGGAATGGAACTTGCTCGTATACTACGATCTGAAACCCTATTGGACAGAAGCATCAACTTTATACAACGGTACCAGCACCGTACGTCAACTTTGCCGAAAGATTAAATAAAACTACACTTGTAGTCATCTAACCGACAACTTCGATCGACTTGAGGAGAATTGCGTGTATATAATAATCAATTAAGAAGTAGTCGCAACAGGAGAGGGGTAATAAATCTTGTTGGAAACCTTGCACATTCACTATTTGGCGTAGTAGATTCAGAGTATTCCAAAAAGGTGTCAAGGACAATATTAAACGTCAAAGAAAACGAGTCCAAGCTGCTACATCTGCTGAAGAATCAAACATCCATCATTGATTCCACCGTCAACATCATAAGGCAGGATCAGATAGCGGTTAAGACAAAATTTGATGAATTTGACCAACAAGTAAATCAAATTTCGAATTAATTGCAGAAAGAATACGAAGAGCTGCAACAATCGAAATTGTTGGAACTATTCAATGCTCTGTCAATTCAACTAACTCTAATCGCAACCGAGTTACAACGTACACAGTCAGCTATACTGGCCCACTCACCATTGTAAATTCAATCCGCTTTTGCAGAGCTACCTCACCTTCTGTTGGTTGTGACAGCAGTCCTTGACGAATATTGACTTGTGGGCGCTAAGGCGAGTCAACAGTATCGCTTCGACGAGTTTGTAGTTGGTATTGGTGGCGATTACAAAACCGGGAAGGAGTTTTTACAACACACACCATATTGCTAAGTAGTCTGCCAATTACGCCTTTTATCCCCTTAGGACCTCTCGAGTAGTTCCGTAGGAACACTGGTTGAGCAGGTGTGAACTTCGGAGTGAACGTAGTGTTTGGAAGTTGCTGGGAATGGGCTGGAGTTAGCAATGATAAAGGCTAGAGATTTTCCTTCAGCATTGGGAGTTGCGCGATACGACGTAAATACTTAATTATAGCGTTGCTGTTTTAGACGTTCTAACGAAGCGTGCGGCGAGTCCGTTTGACGCTAGGTGGAATGGCGCTGTGGTTATGTGCTTTATACCGTTTTCCGCACAAAATTGTTTGAAGTTGTCAGATGTTAACTGTGGCCCGTTGTCACTTACGATGGTTTTTGGCAAACCTTCCATGGCAAATATTGCTGATAACGCCGAAATTGTATCGGCAGTCGTCGTACTGTTAAGTTGTGAGACAAATGGAGATGGTGAATGCGTATCTACACAAATGAGCCACATGTGGTTAAAGTTAGGTCCAGCAAAATCGATATGTATGCTGGGCCTCAGGCCAGCTATTGTATTGTTTCATTGGGCTCGAAGACGCAATTTTTCAGACCTCACAGTTAGCTGCGAGCTTCTCGATGTCCTTATCGATGTTGTGCCACCAGCAATGGTTACGGGCTAGCTGCTTCATCTTGACTACGCCCCAATGGCCCTCGTGTAACAGGTTCAGAGTACGTTGACGTAATACGGCTGGTACGACTACTCGCGTTAAATGACCCTGTAAGCAAATAAGGTCTTTAAAAATACTCAATGATAGTTTTTTATTGAAATAAGGTAAAATGTCACTGTTTTCGATACCCAGATGGTTTGGCCAACAATTTTGAATAAAATCGCGAACTTTTTTGAGTGTAGCATCGTTTTTGGTGTGCTTGCGAATTAAATTTGCGTCGATAGGAGTATCAAATACATCTAAGTTGTAGCAGGCTTCATCTTGGTCGAACTTGGGGTCAGGACCCCAGGGCAGTCGCGATAACTCATCAGCATTTCCATGTTTTGCAGTTGGTTTGTATCTTATGTCAAATTGATAAGCCATTAAAATAATGTCCCACCGTTTAAGACGGTGCGAAATCATCGTGGGAGGATGCTTTTCCGGACTAAATATACTGACCAGTGGCTTGTGGTCAGTGATAAGAATGAATTTGTGACCATACAAATATTGATGAAAGCGCTGAACACCAAAGATTATTGCGAGACCCTCTTTCCCTATTTGGCTCTATTTTGTTTGGTGCTGATCGAGCGTTTTCGAGGCTAATGCAATCGGTCTTTCAGTACCGTCAGGGTACACATGTGAGATGACAGCTCCGATTCCGAATGAAGATGCGTCAGTGGCTAGCAGAATCGGCAGATGTTCTTGAAAATGTGCAAGTTCTGTGGCTGAAATGATGTGCTCTTTCAAAATTTCGAATGCATGCTGCTATTGGCGTCCCCACGCAGCGATTTGTGCAAAGTTAGGTATAAACTGGTGGTAATAGTTCACCTTGCCCAAAAAGGCTTCTACATCTTTAAGTGTTTTAGGGTGTCCAAGAAGGCGCACTGCTTTTACACCGGAGTCATCTGGTAAAATACCATTCGCACTGATTTGTCGTCCTAAATACTCGATCTTTTCTTGCAAAAAGAAACATTTTTCTTTCTTGCACTTAATTACGCTGTTTTGAAGACGCGAGAGCACTTTGTCTAGGCGTTCGATGTGCTGCTCGATGGTTGGTGCTGTAACAATAATGTCGTCCAAATAGTTGCCACACCCATCGACGCCTTGCAGAAGTTGCTCGAAAAGTTTCTGAAAAATCGCAGGTGCACTTGCTATGCCGCAAGGTAAGCGTTGATATTGATATTGGAACAACCCCTGTTGACGACTAAAACTTTCTTTGATTCCTCGTCCAGCTCCATCTGTAAATACGCATCTTTTAGATCAATTTTAGATAAATGCTGGCCATAACGAATAGTATGTAACAAATTTTCGCGCGTTGGTGGGGGGTATCGTTCGATATCAATTTGCTTATTTTATTTACCTTAAAATCTCCACATATTCGAATAGAGCCATTAAGCTGTGACGCTAGAACGATAGGTGTTGCCCACTCGCTGAATTGGAGCGGCTTCCAAATTCCAGCTTCCACTAATCGATCCGATTCAGTTTTGAATTTTTGCATTAGGGCGAAAGGAATTGGCCTTTATTTGAAGAATTTCGGTGACGCATCTGGCTTAAACTGAATGTTGGCTTTAAAATTGTGTACTGTGGCCAGTGCCGGCTCAAAAAGTTCCTTATATTTTTCAAGTAGATTATTGGCAGAGTAGCGACCTGTGTTTGTAATTGAACACACTTGTTGTATTTTGAAACCAAAAGCTTCAAAGAGGTCTGCACCAAAAAATTTGTTGAAAGAATCTACATACGCGACCACCTAAAGCACTATTAGTTGTTTTATGCCACACTTAACCTTTGCATAAAATTCACCACAAGTTTTAATTTTTGGTTTCCAAATCCAAACAGAGACCGATGACAAGGATTAAGTGGTGGCTTTTTTTGAATTCCGTAGGTTTCCACTGTAATAATCGAGACGGAGGCTCCCGAATCCATTTGGAATGTGATTAATTTATTATAATTTCCAAATCAATAAAGTTTTTTAAATTTATTTTCTTCACCACCCCTGTAATATTGTAGATCGTCTCAATTGCGCCAATTCTTGCGTTCACCTGCGTTTTATTTTTCTGGTTGTTGTGTTGTTGTTTGTTGGAACTGTTTTTATACCCTTTAGCTTTAAGAAAAAGGTAAATAGGGTATACTAACTTTGTGCTTTTGAGAGGGGTTGCAATTTCAAGAAGGAGGCGTGGTAGGTATGAACATATATATACATATATGATCAGAATCACTTTGTCCGTCCGTCTGTCCGTCTGTGGCCACTTTTTTCTACGCCACGCACACTATTAACAAATATTAATAACTTAAGATCTGGTAGAGATTTACAGACGAAGTTTTCCGGGAAGGCACATGTGGAGAGTATAAAGCTATATGCAACAAATAGGGCTGAGCAGAGAAAAGACACGCCCACTTTTGATATAGGGAACTTTCAGGTCTAAAATTAAAATTAGCCTACCTATGCTCGTATTGATGCCAGCGGAATAAAAATTTGCAGGAACATACATGGGGTCCATGATAGTGTGTGTGCAGATCATAATACAACTGCCACGCCCACATTTAGCCAAAAATCAGTACTGTGTTCCTATTAAAGATTTATCAACGAAATTTCACAGGAAGACATAATGATGATTTATGAAGAAAACATCTTCATTGTTGAACTCACACGCACAAGAAAAGGTAAAGGGTATTTCGAAGTCGGTCTAACCCGGCTTCAGACTTCTGCACTCGTTTGACATACAGACGATTGCTATGTGTCCAACACGATCGCATTTAAATCAGACAGCGTTTTTAAATTTACAATCGTCGCGGGAGTGCAAGGAGCCACGAGCAGACCACGATTTGTACAGTGGCGTCTTATTCGGCTTTGAAGACCGGGAGCGCGAATTGGACTGGAAATGTCGCACATTATGTTTAGTCTCGTTGCCAAGAGGTGCTAGATTATTTTCCGTTAAGCCACTCTCTTTTATAACCTGTACTGCTATTGTTGTTGCCTCGAATGATTCTGCAATTAGTAATACGTCATTTCACGTTGGCTGCCCTTTTTGCAGCGCCGAAGATCGAACGGTTTCGTGTGGTGTATGTAAAATTAACATGTCACGTATCATCTCATCAACATATTGATGCTGGCATGTTTCGACATTGCACACGAACTAACTCTCACGAACCAAGCCATGAAGATCGGCTACCCACTCTTTGTAGATCTGCTTCGGCTTCATTATGCATTTATGAAGTTTATACCTCGCCGCAACCACATGAACTTATTTCTAGAAGTGATCTGTCAAATTTCCCGGTATTTCCGCATATTGTTGTTGTTGCAAATCGCTGCTGCCAAACAGCTTTTTTAGCAACTCAAACATATCGGCACCGACCCACGACAAAAAAAATGACTTAAGTTTTTCCGGCTTTTTTACTGCATACGCCGAAAAATGTTGATTCAACTGCTCAAAATAGGAATCCCAGTTTTGAAGCTCGTTATTGAATGTGTGGAATGATGGCACCATGGCAAACTCGCACGACGCGCCAGCTTGGTTTTTTTAAAACCATTTGCATCCACTGCTGTTGTTCCGAAAGCAATTTTTGCGAAAACTCTTTTTGCTGTTTCACAAGCAGTTTAAAAAAATCTTCCGTCGCCATTTCAATTCCGCACTTGATTCCTCAAGTAGATTCTTTGTTTCTCGTCACCAATTGTAGCGTTTGGAAGCAAGGTATTAGTTTGACTGAGTTTATTTTAATTAGTAATAAACGAATAAAGTGACAAGTAGGTATGTTAATTTAAAGTGACAAGTAGGTATGTTAGCTGAAAAGGTATGTTAAAAGGTATGATAATGGAAGATAGTTTATAGTGTAAATAATACAATTATTTCTTCAATATATATCAAATTGCATTAACAGTTTATGTGCAAACCTCATTGGGAGGTATTTAACATTCAAACTGTTAATGCATAACATCTTCTTTTGCATACAATTAGGCTTGTGTTAAGCAAACCTTGCCAGCTTAACGATGAAATTTTCATTATTAACAAAAACTCCAATATATACTACATCAGCGAAGGCATTGCACTGGATGAAACATGATATCAAGTGCAATACTCTGAAGAACTCAAGTCAAGGCCAGCTTGCAAATTTTTCAATAATGCACATTTCATGGTTAGGCTGTAAATTCAATAATACGAATTATATGTAATTTATGTATAGAGAAAAATGAATAAATACCCACGATTGGCACAGCCAAAAGTCAGTCAGTCAGTAAGAGTTAACTGTGAGTCTTTTAATTTTAACTTAGCATTGAATGATTCTCCTTCTCCGACACGAAGGTTTTATGTGCCTGTTGTCAAACCCACCATCAACTCGGTACAAGCACCGCTATTGACATTAGGTGTTTCTTTAACGAAACCAAGGTTTACGTGCCTGGTGTCAACATTATCATCAACTCGGTACAAGAACCGTTGTTGAAATTCAGCTGTTAAATTAAGTTTAACACAGACCACAACGTTGATTACTGCGGAGCAAGATAACAATTTTTTTGGTTGGTTAGAGGGGCGAAGTGAATTCGAAAAACACAAAAACGAGTATCACTGTTTCTCTTCCTTTTGCGGCATATAAACGGTGTGCAAGGAGAGATACCGCATCAACATGTGCTTCGTCCGGAGTCTACGAGTACTAAGCTCCGGGTAGTCTTCGATTCCCGCTGTAAAACTAGTAGCGGCTGATCTCTGAACGACGTGATGATGAAAGGGCGTATAGTGCAAGATGACTTGCTGTCCATTGTGCTACGCTTTCGATGTTACAGATTTGAGTTAACTGCAGAAGTTACGAAAATGTATTGTCAGGCGTGGGTTATCGAAGAAGACAATTTTGTGGAGACGATCTAGTGAGGAGAAACTGGAAGCGTACCGGCTGCTCACGATCACATATGGAACTACAGCAGCTCCATTCTATGCTACACGCTGCCTAAAGAAGTTGGGCGAAGATAATGCTAATAGGTTGCCATTGGCATCCCAGAAAGTGCAGGCCGATTTTTATATGGATGATTTCATTAGTGGAGCTGACACCGAAGAAAAGTTATTCGAAGTCTACGAGGGCGTGTCAACGCTCACAACCTCCGCAAATTTTACACTGCGCAAGTGGCACTCAAACAACAACAGTTTCCTGTGGCAGGTGCCAGAAGCCAAAAAAGAAAAGACGCTGCGTGTTAACGATGACGAAATCATCAAAACGCTTCGCATTATTTGGGAGCCAGCATCGGACTTGTTCTGGTATGTTTGGCCAGATATATACCCCACCAGATCCATAATCAAAAGGGTTGTATTGTCGAAATGTCGACATTCTTTGATCCCCTTGGACTTGTGAATCCGGTCGTCGTAAAGGCGAAGATTTTCTTGCAAGACCTATAGCTTCAGAAGGCAGCTTGGGATGAATCATTACCCATGCAGTATAACAGTCAATGGACTGAGTTTCGTAATAAGTTGAAAGCGATGCAAGATTCCACGTTATATTTTAAGCGCAAAATACGCCGCAAGAGTAGAAATCCACTGGTTCGCTGATGCATCAGAGCGGGCCTATGGCTGCTGCCTCTACGTGCGCTCAATCGGCAATGATAATGGCGTCACAGTGCAATTGTGGCGTGCAAAATCAAGAGTTGCATCCCTCAAAACAAAATCATTACCCAGATTGGAGCTGATGGCAGCTCATCTGCTGTCTATATTGGTGGAAGAGACACAAGCGAATTTTCTGATTCAACCTGATGCGCTGTATCTGTGGAGCGACTCGGAGATTGTGCTCGAGTGGCTGAGAGCGCATCCATCGACTTGGACATCTTTCGTGGCCAACAGGGTTGCCTTGATCCAGGAGGCAACTAAATCAGCAATTTGGAGACATGTTCCTTCTCGACAAAATCCCGCAGACATCATATCCAGAGGTGCGTATGTTGACGAATTACTAAACTCTTTTTGGTTCTCAGGTCCACCATTCCTAAGGAAGTCTTGTGATCAGTGGTCATCCAATAAGGTATGCAAAAAGTCAGCTGAAGTCATTGAAGAATGGCGCAAGCAGACCACAACGTTGATTGCTGCGGAGTAAGATAACCATATTTTTGGTTGGTTAGAGGGGCGAAGTGAATTCGAAAAAACTCAAAAACGAATAGCACTGTTTCTCTGCCTTTTGCGGCAAATAAAGGGTGTGCAAGGAGAGACGCTCAGCACCTCAATGCTAGACGAAGCGTTAATTCGAATTGTATATTGCTTGCAGCAACACTACTTCGGCAAAGAGTACAGAGAGCTACAAAGAAAGGGCGAAGTGCACTCATCAAGCAAGGTGAACGGCTTGAGTGATTTCATCCACAGTTGCCATGGCCTCGATATTCTCCGACTAGGAGGCCGTGTACAGAATTCAAGCTTGCCGTATGATGAAAAACATACTATTTTGCTACCTGGCAATAATAACTTCGTTCGTTGTTATGTGCGATATGTGAATGAGAAACATATGCATGTGGGCACGCAAGCTTTGATGGCTATCCTGCCACAGCGATTTTGGATCGTGCATGTAAGAAAAGTGGTAAGATCGGTGACGACGAAATGCTTGCGGTGTTTTCGATGCCGCCCGCGTCTGGAGCAACAAATTATAGGAAACTTGCCCACTGAACGAGTGAACGTGGCCAGGCCATTTACGACGAGTGGGGTAGACTTCTGTGGCCCTGTTATGACTACGTACAAGCTTAGGGGAGTACGCGTTACAAAAAGCTACATCGCAGTATTCATATGTTTCGCAAGTAAGGCGGTTCATATGGAGGTGGTCTCTGACTTGTTGGCCAAGGTGTTTATCGCAGCACTCAAGCGATTTGTCGCACGCGAAGGCTTCTGCACATAGCTGCTCTGCGACAACGGCACCAATTTTGTGGGTGCTCGCCGTGGGCTGAAAGAGTTCAGGGAAACTATTCAAGAGCAGCAGATACAAGGAGAAATATCACAGTTTTGTATCAGCAGCAACATCGAGTTTCGTCACATACCAGCGCGCTCCCCCCACTTTGGTGGACTGTGGGAGGCGGCGGTAAAGTCTGCCAAATATCATTTGACCCGCATATTAGGCGAGTCATTTCTGACTTTTGAGGAACTGTGCACAGTGGTTACAGAAATTGAGGTAATACTAAACTCGCGCCCATTAACAACGATTTCGACTGATCCCAACTACGAAGCAGTGATAACACCAGCGCAATTCCTGACAGGTGGGCCTCTTATTGGCATTAGGGAGCCCACTGTCGACAACAAAAATATTTCGCTTCTGAACCGCTGGATGCGGCTGACGGCCATAAAACAACACTTTTGGCAGAGGTCGTCCTCAGAGTATTTGCATGAGTTGCAGCGAAAAGCGAAGTGGACTGCGAAAAGGCGCAACGTGGCAGAAGGAGACATAGTGTTGGTGTCAGAAGACAACTTTCCGCCAAAAGTTTGGCTACTTGAAGAGTGACGAAAAAAGTAGCAGATGCAGCAGGTCAGGTGCTCGTAATCGACATTGTTTTGGTATTAAATAAAACACATTTATTTAATACTTAAATTAAGTTTATTTTAATCAGTTTTATTCAGGTGTTTTCAGTTTGACTCAAAAGAATAAGAAGGGACGAATAAAGAAGAAAAAAATAAATACACAGTTGTATACTTTCATACTTGCAACCGCCTGTGCTGTCAACTATAATAAATATTAGGGCTACTTAGGGTTACCCTATACAACATCCCCTTCTTTTATTCGGGAACATAGTCTTTTAAATAAGAAGGAGGATTTATTTTTCTACCTTTTTTAGAAATACTTTCCGAGGATCCAGCCATATTTTTATTTAATTCATCTTGTGTATGGGCTGTATTCTCGTTTACATTAGGATGTTCAATATTAAAATTTTCAACTACTTCCGTAGGTTCGTTACAATTATAATTTTCAATATTTTTATTGATGTAAATTTCATTTGAGTGATCGTGATTTTGATGCTGTTTAATCACAGCAGGCACAAGATGCCATCGGTTTCTACGGTATCTGCCTTGTTCAGTTTCTACCAGATAAGACCGAGGATATTTTAATTTTTCGACCACAGTGCGATAGGTTTTAAGATTGGTTACCCAAACTCTATCCCCTTCTTTTAATTCTGAAAGAGCGACAGATTTATGCCTTTTGTTGTAATTATGTTCATTTTTAGTCTTAGCAGTTTCTTCACGTTTCATGACCTCTTGGTTATTCACTTCCAAATTTTTTTGCAGCATTGGCAATTGGGTTTTTATTTTCCGTCCCATCATCAGTTCTGCTGGAGAAAATCCGTTTTCTAAAGGCGTAGATCTGTAGCTGAGCAACGCTTCATAAAAGTTTTCTTTATTCTTGTACAAAAGGGATTTTGCAACTTTTACTGCAGCCTCAATAGCTCCATTGGACTGACTAAAGTATGGGCTGTTAGAATTATGAACGATGTTATAACTTTTACAAAAGTCTTTAAAACTGTGCGAATCGAATTGTGTACCGTTATCAGTTCGTAATACTGAACAGATTCCAAACGTAGCCAGATATTTTTTTATGTTTTGAATAACTTCCCCATCAGTTAAAGATTTTTGTTTATATATTTCAAAATATCGCGAATAGTAGTCTGTAATAATTAAATACCATGAGTTATCGTCTTTGCTTTTAAATAAATCTGCAGCTACTCGTTCCATAGGTCTCGAAGGAATTTCATCTTTCAAATATGGTTCCTTTGGATTAATACGATGTTCTATGCACACATTGCAGTTTCTAATCAATCTTTCTAATTGAGTTGACAATCCCAACCTCCAAACACTTGTCTGAGCTCTACGACGACATTTGGTCAGAACTTGATGACCCAGATGGATAAAATCTAAAACTTCATTCTGTAGCTCCGAAGGGATTATTATTCTGCTTCCATAAACCATAATATCATCTACCAGACTAATCTCATTTCTGTATTGATAATATGAAATCATTGAATCTGGCAATTTATTCCTTGAAGGCCATTCATTACAGCAAAAAACTCTTAGTCTTTTAATTATTTCATCGTTACTCTGAGAATTTTTAATTTTTTCCAAATATACGTCTTTTACTGGAAAGCAGCCTTTAATAAATTTTACATACAATTCAGTTTCTTCCATCAGTTCTTGTGTTTCAGCAGACTTTGGAAGAGGGCCTCTAGACAAGGCATCTGCTCTAATTAACTCCTTTCCTGGAATGTGTACAATTTCGTATGTGTATAAGTCTCATTCTAAATCTTTGAATTCTTAGACTTAATGTATCTATGGGCTTTGATTGCAATAACTGGATTAAAGGCTTGTGATCTGTTTCAAATGTGACATGCAATTCATTTATATATTCCGAGAATTTATCAGCTGCCCATACTAAGGCTAAAGCTTCACGCTCGATTTGAAAATACTTTTTCTCAGTTTCAGTCATACTTCGTGATGTGTAAGCTACTAACTCTCTTTTGGAATCAGCACAAATTTGCATTAAACAGCCTAGTCCATAGCTTAAAGCATCTGAACTAATAACGACATGCTTTTCAGGGTCAAAAAACGATAATGTTGGCGACTCTGATAATATTTCCTTTACGTCATTAAATGATTTCTCTTGAATTGCTGACCATGTAAAATCCCTGTTTCCGACTAATGAATTTAGCGGTTCCAACACCGATGACCTCATTTTTATAAATCGAGCAAGGTAATTTAGCATCCCCAAAAATCGTTGGACCTCTACTTTACAGGTGGGTCTCGGGAATTTTTTAATTGCCTCGACGCGTTCGGGATCAACAGAAATACCCTCCTTGAACAACACATATCCCAGATATGTAACCTTTTCAACTCCAAAAACTGATTTAGTCTTATTTATGGTGATGTCTTCTTGAGATAAACGTTCTAAAACTAATCGTAGCGATTAATCATGCGCTTAAGCACGTTTTCTATATTTGTTAGTATTTGACTAAATTTCGTTACAAAATATTCTGGAGCACAGGAAATCCCGAAGGGTAATCTTTTAAATATGAATCTGCCAAACGGACATATGAAACAAGTCAAATGCTGACTTTCTTCATTTAATTTAATTTGGTAAAACCCTTTATTGCAATCAACTTTAGAGAAATAATTTGAACTTTTTATTCTCGCCAGCTTCATCTCGACTTTATCAATTGGAAAATAAGGACGCATTACAGCCTTGTTAAGATGTGTGTAATCTACACAAATACGAATTTCGTTTTTTTCTTTGGGTACCACCACAATCGGGCTTACCCATTCGGTGACCACTTGGATGGGTTCGACAATTTTTAATTTTACCAACCGATCCAATTCTATTTTAAGTCTTGGTAAGAGGGGGATACCTACGTTTCGTGGTACTGATTGAACAAACGGTTCATAATTAGGTTTGAGTCTTATTTTTACGTCACCTCGGAATTCGCCTAAGTCGTTAAACAAACTTGGAAAATCTTTCAACAATATTTCATTTACAAACAATTACTTGGAGGATATAAAACTTTTAGTTTACGAATAGCATTTAAACCCAAAAGGGGTATTTTTAATCCCTCCACCAAATAACATTTAAACTTCTTCACATTCTCAGCATACTTGAGTGTGAGTTCAACGTTTCCTACCACTTTTAGGAGGTTTCCATCCGCGCCCTTTATTTTGGGATAATCATCCATGATGCTTGCTTTTTGCAGCAAACTAGAAGGTATTTTGAATTCTGAAGGTAAACACACACAATCTGCCCCAGTATCCACCAAGAACTGAACTTCATAATTAAGCTCCTCTGCAAAACATTTAACCTGCCATGATTCTTTCCCCTCACTGGAGACATTGCCTATAAAAAAAACTCATCCTGGCTGTCTGTGCACCCACTATGATTATTCAGCCCAAGATCACGATCACTCTTACAAAGCGCAACAGTATGACTATTATTTTTCTGAAAAAATTTTACATTGTTTTTTGTTCTAATGTTACTACTATTAGTACTACGAAAGTTATTTTGCCTACACATTTTTTTATAATGTCCTACCTTCCGGCACCCATTGCATACCGCCTCACGTGCTGGACACTGCTGACGATTATGTTGACCATAACCACAATTTTCGCATCTTTCGCCTCTTCCGTCTCTCGCAAAGTTCACAGATATTTCATCTCGAATAGCCTTTGTTTGCTTGGACTGAATCTCCGCCTGTCTAGCACAATCAACAGCTAGTTTCAACGTCAGATCTGACCTCATTTGCAACTGTTCACTAACCTTGACATTTTGCATCCCAACGACTATGCGGTCTCTAATGAGTTGTTCCTTCAAGGAGTCAAAATTGCAATTTTCTGCAAGAGCATGCAAATCTGTTATAAACTCATCTACAGGTTCTCCTGGTCTCTGAGTTCGAGAATTGAACTTAAATCTTTCAAAGATAATATTTTTCTGAGGCAGGAAATATTTATCCAGCGCATTCAGCAGCTCTGCTAAAGTTTCCGGCTGTGCCCCAATTTGCAACAAAATCTCATCGCTTTTTTCACCCATGCAATACAAGCACGTATCAATTTTCACTTTTTCATCCGTATTAGCACTCAATTTTGAGACTGTGGAGTACCTTTCAAAACGCTTGCGCCATACAGACCACTTTTCAGGTTGTTGAAAATTAAATTCTTCTGGAGGACTCAAATTATTTGGTGCCATCATGACCACGGTTTCTTTGGTTGCCACCGTCATCTTTAACTTTTGCTGCTCGTTTAATTTTCTTGGTTATGATCACGTTTTTTTTCCACAAAATGGCTGTCACCATCCACAGTTACATTGAAGACTTAACAAAGCTTTTTTTGCTTTGTCACTGTTCAACTTTTTTTTTTATAAAGATTTTCTTTACGCTTTATGTGTTCTTATGGTCTTTTAATATTTTTACCGCTGCCACCATGTTTTGGTATTAAATAAAACACATTTATTTAATACTTAAATTAAATTTATTTTAATTAGTTTTATTCAGGTGTTTTCAGTTTGACTCAAAAGAATAAGAAGGGACGAATAAAGTAGAAAAAAATAAATACACAGTTGTATACTTTCATACTTGCAACCGCTTGTGTTGCCAACTATAATAAATATTAGGGCTACTTAGGGTTACCCTATACAACAGACATAAAGACCGGAAATGAAAACATTCGGCGCGCGATACACAAGGTTGCACCGATACCAATGCCCGGATAAAGTCGGTTGATATGTCGGCAGACACCTCAAGGGCGCCGGCATGTTGCGTATTAAAAAGCAAGTTTAGAATGTTAAGTATTAATTATTAAATCGTCTTTTTGAAGTACGAAAACCTTTTTTGACACACTGTAAATTAAAAGTATGAAAACTTTTATTTACAATGTATTCCTTATTGTAACGGTAAATCGCTTCTTTATGAAAAACTGCGAAGAATAAGAACAGTTGAAATGGAGAAAGGAATAAAGTCGGTCGCATTTTACCTAAATACTAAAAAAGTTGAGAGTTTTTTTTCCTAATAATTTGTATTTGAGAGTTAATTAATTCGTTATTTTATATATTTCGGGAATGAAAAAACAATTGCGTTCTAACATATACTCGTATATCAGTATGAATATATTGCATGAATTATTGCAAGTAAACAAAATATATAAAATTATAAAATTCTTAGCATTGTTCTAAAACTTGTTATTAAAAAATTATTATTACTCGACCTTACACCTCCTATTTATTATCTGAAGTACTAGAAAAACAATAATTAAATTGAATACTTAATTTGCGGGAAGAGACATTTAGGCTACGTAAAGTCAATTTGTTATAAAATCACATATCCGTCTCTTACAATTAATTCGAAATTAAATATAAAAGTGTAATAGCAACATTTATTTGATATTTCGCAATCAACAAAAAAGTTTCTAATTAATAACTCATTTTCTATACATGGAAGTTCTTTCGCAACAAAAAAGTAGTTTTAATTGATTTAAAGAGAAAAATAATAAGCTGAATTGTAGGTTATATATTTCCAATAATTCACTATTTTGATAGTACTATGATTTACAAGTACCACAAAATTATTTTTTTCACCAGGGAATACAGTTTTTTCATCAGAGAATACAGAGAAATGACTCTTGTTTCGCGCACACTTACCCATGTGCAAAACTGTAGTAGTGTGGCTGATTTTCTTCAGAATTCTGGTTAACCAATGATTAACAAACCTATCCATATAGGCAACTAATGATAAACAAAGACATTTTTTTTAAACGTCAGAAAATTTTACGCTTAAAGCCCAATACACACTATTCAAGCCGGTCACACATCCGTCAAATATTCTTTAATGCCGTTCAATAAGAAGTAATCACATTACCGGTCACTTGCCAGTCACAGTCCAAGCAAGGCCGCAGCGGTTTTTTCAAAAAGAATACTTGACCGAAGGTTGAATGGCAGTGTGGAATGCATCGCTTGCTTGTGGATTTCGTTCAGATGAAATTTTACGCATTCGAGCGTAGGTATCGACTTGATGTGCCAGCATGTGTGTGAGTGTGCAATAAGTAGGATCGACGACATCCACTACGTTTAACTTGTATTTGTTTTTGTTGTTGTCTCTCCTATTAGTGCAACTTCGGGCATTTATTAAAAGAATAGTGAGCATTGTACAACATACGTACATTCTTATTATTACTTATGTCGTTAACCCGCTGGCGAATTTAACGCAAGAAAATAATCGGTCTTTATATTGTCTATTGCCTGGTTTATTTCTAAAAAAAAACCACAGTATTAAAAAGAGAATTAAATTAAGTTAAACGCTTACCGCAGTGTGTCCTTCACATGTTCTTACTGGTCGACGACTAAAGTCAAACTCGAACCAGAGATAAGGCGAATGAGACGTTGCGGTAAATCTACAAACAAAATGTAAAAAACAGAAACAATCACCGCAAACTTACAAAAACAAATTGCGTACACTTACATGTAAATAACAATTAAAAATACATATAGTTAAACGGAACTCTTTCTTAAATACATAAAATACAAAACAGGGGTTCCCAATAACTTCATATTAATTTTATATAAGTACAAAATATATGTATGCATTTTATAAATTTCATACGACTAGTTGGTTGAGCTGGTACGAAGCCATGAAAGTCTTTTTGATTTACTTTCGGCGCATTACAGCGACTTCAATAAAAACAAATTTATTTGGAAAGAAGTTTCTCTTGCAATTATATTTCACAAACACATAAAGCAGGCATTAGCATCCACATTTGGGAAGTTGGACTGGCATGTGACTGGCATGTGAATGTATAACGTGAATACATTTCGTTCCGTCAGACCGTGACTGGCAATTGTCTGTTTCCAATAGTGTGTATTGGGCCCAAGGTTATTTCCTTACATGGTGGCTGCAATGTGAATTTCATACCTTCGGAATTATCAAACATAAGCAATGTGTGATTAAATTCTGTTCCAAATAAACGAAATTGAGAGGAATGGAGAAGTGCATAAGAGCTGCTTAATGTGGTACACAATTAATATGAAATATATTTAATAGTTAAATAGACTTATAATTTCTTCATAATGTTCAAACTTTACAAAAATAACAATTAAAAAACTCTTATTCACTCAAATCAAAACTCTATTTGCAATTGTTTGCATATTTGTTTTGATCGCATTTTTCTATAATTTCACTTTTGACAGATACTGAGGGAAAATTGATTCAAAAGAATTTGCTCTTCAGCCACCATGTTAGTAAATCCACCTTGATTGGGCCTATATTCTCTGTTTTTCACCGGGTCACTTGCGTTATTGGTCGTTGTCAAGGTGAATTTGCATAGGTATCAAAATTATGAAGAATTTATGTGTCCAATTAACAATTACATATATTTTGTATAAATTGTGTACCACTTTAAGTAGCTCTTAAGCATTTCTCCATTCCTCTCAATTTCGTTTATTTTGAAAAGTATCTATTCGCACATTGCTTAGGTTTGACAATTCCGGAGGTACAAAGTTCACATTGCAGCCACCATGTAAGTAATTTCACCTTGCTGGTAACAAATACGCTAAAGCAATTTAATCGGGTTTGACAGAAGCAGTCTGTAAAATTTCTGGAGCGTTAAAGTTGGTAATTGGGGAAAAGAGGTAAATTAAGCAAATTAATAAATACAATATCGTTAAAGAGAATTATGTTATATCCATAGTTCAGATAATATTAATATGAAATCTAAAAAATTGTAGAAAATGCCTTACAGGACTGCCATGATTAACTCCTAGATATTAGATATGGACATGAAATTAAGTGCGGGAAATAAGAAATTTTATCATTTGTTTGTACAAAATAAATTAAAAGTTTTAAGAAATGGCAACGAATGCTACAAATATAATTGTGATTGTAGTTTTTCTATAATTTTGAGAAAATGTTAGGTTATGTTGATGTAGAATTTGTGGCGCTTTCACTTGCACTTCACTATACAAATTTCTTTCACTATTTCAATGCAGAATATGGCAGATTCAGATGATGAGTACGATCGCAAACGTCGTGATAAGTTTCGCGGAGAGCGCAGCTCTGGTGATAGTTACCGTTCCGAAAGACGCGATGATAGACGTGGTGGGGCTGGTGGCCCCGGAGGTCGTGATGACTGGTCTGATCGGTAAGTGTGTAAATGATACTAAATTCATAAATTGTATTTTATTTACTCATAAAATAAACAATTTGAGTTTTGTGAACTTACAGTAATCCATTTCGCGGTGGGGGTAGTGGTGGTGGTGGCAGACCACGCCCTGATTATCGTGATTATAGAGGCCCTCGAGATCGTTTTACTTCTCCTGCCAGGGATCCTCCGCCGGCTAAACGTATGCGGTCGGATTGGGGTGAAGAATTGCGAGGAAATCCACGTTATGGGCGTAAGTTTTTTTTTGAGAAAAAAATTGTTTGTTGAATTAATAACATTTTTAATAGCTTACGACCCATATTTAATACATGCTTGGAATGAACATTATGCTGCGCAGAGTATGCATAGCACTTTTGGACATCCCCATCCAGTGCATACACGTGAACCTGTTATCAACAGTGATTTGCAGACCCAACCGGCTATGATGACCCTAAAACAATTCTTGGACACACAAGATGATGGTATTTCCGATTCCGAGGTATTGCGCAAATATAGCGAATATAAATTGGAATTCAAGCGACAACAGTTAAATGAATTCTTTGTTGCACACAAAGATGAGGAATGGTAAGATACCGAGTTTAAACAATTGAAAGTTAACAAATATTTTATGACGTTATTAATAACTTATTACTAGAGGAGCAAAACTACACACTCATTTCGAATTTTGTGCTAAAAATGTTTGTCCAAAAGTTGTTAAATTTCTTTCGTTTTAAATTCTTTACAATCAATCGAATTTAAATTTACTAATTTAGTTAAACAATTTGTAATTTGTATAATAAAGTTTTTTTCTTCAGCTATTTGCGTATGGCGTGTATAAGATTTGCCTATTCAACTATGAAAATTCCAGTTGTAAAATTTTAGCAAATTTTGCGCATTCTACCCACCTATATACTCGACATCCTACATCTTCGATTCGCAAATAATTCATAAATAGGACTATAAAGAATTTTAAACATATATACATTTATGTGAACTCTATGCTTTTGTTTTTTTTTTTAATGTTTTACACTGGGCGAGCAATGCCTTGGTGTGTTTTAAATTTAAAAACGCGTCTTAATTTTATGCGCTCTTTAAAAATAATAAATCGTATGTAATGAAATATTTTTGTAAAGAGGTAAGATTTGGGTATTTAAATATAAACGTATTTTTTTTAAATGCGAAAAATAACATTTAAAATTTGGTGTTTATAAACATAAAAAATTATATTTAAAGTTAAACGATAATATTATGAATTGTAAAAACGCAGCTGCATTATTGGGAAGTGTGTCAACGTACATCTCAATAAAGGATTAATTTACGACTAAGTTTGTCTGACACTTAATTTATATTAGATACATTTCTTATTTTTAATTATAATACATTAAACTTATACCTTCCAAATCAATTTTTTCAAATATAATTTTTATTTTCTTTTCTTTCGTGTAATATCAGGTTCAAGAATAAGTACCATCCATCCGAAAGTGTTAAACGTAAAGATGAGCAACTTGTTTTTTTAAAGGTACGTTTGAAAAACTTTCAAATCCTATGAGAGGAAGAGTAATTTAGTGTTAAGATTTCGTAATAAAGAAAAATTTAGTGAGTATCGTGGAGTAGCTACACTTTGAAGAGAAATTCATTCTACAAATGATTGTTGCCAATATTTATTTTTAAGGTTCTATTTTGCTTCGCACTCTACTAAGGTTATAGGTATAATATACCTAATTCTAATAGGTATAATATACGAAATGAAATGTGAATTTTTAAAGTTTTGAACTCTCATTTATAATGAAGATAATTGCAATCAAAAGGTATTTAATTTTATTTCGGTAAACAAATTTTTTTTTAGAAACGTGTTGACGTATTCCACGAATTGCTTGAGAATGGACAGATTAAAAATGTTTCCATTGACACCTCACACACAGACCCTTTACTACGCTTATTAGATACAGTCGTTATCAAACTTGAGGGGGGCAATGATGATGATCTTAAAATACTGGATGAAAAGCCGAAAGAAATCATATATCCCGATCGGATTGTTGAAAAGAAAACTGATCACGATGATGTTATTATTACTTCAGTGCAAAAGAAACGCGACAATGACGTCGATGACGAACCTAAAATAGTTTCTCCACGTCCTGTTCAAAAAGCAGCAGCTGGTTCTGATGAGGAAAATTGGGATGAAGATGACAATAATTTAAATACTAGTAAGAACGATATCAATAATTTAGAAGTTGAGGAAAAAGATAAGAATTCGTTAAAACGCAAACGTACTACTTCCGATTCCACTTCATCGTCTTCCTCGGATTCGGATTCAAGTAGTGACAGTTCAAGTGAAGATCAAGACGATGATAAACTGAACGAAAAGTATGACTTGGCAAAAGTAAAGAGTGAAGTAGAGTCTAAAGTAAATGTAAAAACAGAAGTAGAAGAAACCGAAGAGGAGCAAGATCTTTCTGAAATGCGTGCAAATAATGGGTTGGGTGAGAAAGAACCTGGAAATTTAGTAGAATGTGCTTTAGAAGCAAATGTGAATGTCCAAGAAGAGGATACAAAATCTGAAATTATATTAAAAGACATTGAATCCCCCATTCATCCAGTTGATCAGAAAGTGGAATTGAAAGACAACCTTACTGCGTCCGTAGATGTAGAGAATAAATTTTTAGAGGATAATGAAAATAAAAATTCTGAAAAAGATACCACCGTTGGAGAAGATTACAATCAACCAGAGACTATTGATCTAGACAAAGAGAAAGATGCACCACAGCCGAGAGCCCTGCATCGTACCTCTTCCATTTTTCTACGCAATTTAGCACCTTCTATCACTAAAGCTGAAATAGAGAGCGTTTGTCAAGGCTTTAACGGGTATTTGCGCGTGGCAATAGCTGACCCT